>JABEVN020002510.1:0-21196 GCA_013146195.2 Codonopsis lanceolata
GGATTCCTCTTATGAAGCTCCTTCATGCCTTTTTCCCCATGTGACCTAATCTCATGTGCCAAAGAGTAGTAGCCTCATCTACTTCTCGACTCTCTGAGAACTAGCTCCAGCTACAACAATGATACCGAGCAATCTATAGATATTTTTGGATCCTCTCTCACCCTTCATCACCACCAATGCACTTACAAACTCTCATCATACCATCTTTAGATTTATAACTAGAGCCATTACAGCCTAAAGTACCCAATGAGATCGACATTTTAGAAACTTCCGCAAGACATGTCCAACATCACACAACGCCGTACCACACCATCAAACATTTTAATTCTAATAGTGCCTATGCCAACAATTTTACAAGATGCATCATTACCCATAGTAACTACTCCAGAATTAACCGACAGAGGTGCCAAACCAATCATGATTGGACGTTACATGAAACGAACATGCCGAATCCGTAATCCGCAAATCAGGCTGCTTCATCTGTTGATGAAATTAAGAGCATATCATCATCTTCATCTGAACCATCCATAACCACATTAGCTAACTTCGACGAACCAGCACCATTATTGCTCTTCTCCGACAACTCGCCTCTTGTGCCCTTCTTCCCACACTTGTAGCAATTTCCTTATACTTCTTCCTTGATCGCGACCAAGAAATTCGATTATTCTTTGAGTTGTCTCGATCAGACCTCCCCACCCATCCTTGTTCTCCTTCACATACGTTCTCCTACGGTTCATCAACAACTGTTTTCTTTCGTTGATGAAAAGCTAAGAGGGCCTCTGTAACAGGGCCCAAC
This sequence comes from Codonopsis lanceolata, assembly GCA_013146195.2. NCBI lineage: Eukaryota > Viridiplantae > Streptophyta > Magnoliopsida > Asterales > Campanulaceae > Codonopsis > Codonopsis lanceolata. Next base: position 797 of record JABEVN020002510.1, read on the forward strand.
TCAAGAGTATCTTTCCCCCACGTCAACGTAATTTCAAGATTCATACGTTGTGGAAGACAACAATGAGTTTAGCAGCATCAACGCCTTGTCTTCTTCCTCAAACGTCACCTCCACTTGTAGCAAATCATTGATGATTTACGTAAACGTGTTTATGTGAGCGTTGAGATCAGCCCCTTCTACCATCTTAAGCCCATATATATATATATATATATATATATATATATATATATATATATATATATATATATATTTTTTTTTTTTTTTGGCAAAGCAGGCGGCACCGCGAGATATATAAATAAGAAAAAAAATGTACAAACGAGAGGGGGACAACCAGCCTTACCCAAATAAACGGGGGGACAAAGGAGCCTGACCTCTTAAAACAGGAAAACAACTAAAATTATCTAACAGATAGAACAAGAGCACAAGCTACATCACGCTTTACGAAAATTGAAAAAGCCTAGAGCATCATGTTGGAGCGCCTTCCTAACCTCGACTCGGTAGCGGGAGACCCTACTAAATTCATTGGAGACATAGTTATGAGCAAAGATTGGCAAGACGATCGCCACCAAATTTTTCTCCCGATAGATATGCTCAAGTTTAAAATTACCTATCAAAGAAACGCACTGACGAAACTCATAAGTATACATCCAAGGGCAGTTATGACTCCCTTGAATAGCAGAAACGACAACGAGAGAATCTGATTCAACCACCACATTTGTTAAGTGCAGTTTGTGACATAACTGGAGCCCATCCCGTAACGCCATAAATTCAGCCCTTGTGTTAGTTCCCTGTCCATAAGAGTGAAGAAACCCGGCTATGAAATGACCATTCGAATCTCTAATCACCCCACCACCCGTAGCCAAACCTCCAACAGAAGAGCCGTCAATGTTTAACTTAAAACAAGGATTAATTGAGCACACCATCGCAGCCATAAACCTTTTTAAGCTTAGGTCGTAAAAGCCGATAAATCAAGCATTTGAAGACGCGTAATCCCCTGTGTAATCCCCAGTGTCGTTGAGGATTTAGGATGAAAAAACTGCATGCTATTGCGCAGCCCATGCAACACCCGATTATGAATCTTTGCGACATCCATTGGCTGATTGTCATAAACTGCACAACATCTCTCTGTCCATATCGCCCAACAAGCAAATAACACAATACCAATCTGAACAGCTCCCAGATGAGTACGCGCAGAAGCCCCCTCGAACCAAATATTAAATAAGTGATTTATTGACGAATATCTATCAACCTTGTTAAAGGGAAGAGCTAACCGACTCCACAATTCATGAGCAATCTCTGAATCCAGAAAAAGATGATTAATTGATTCCCTCTCATGATTTATCTTACAGCAAACACAACGAGAAACAATCGGCACAAAACGAGAATGGAGACGGAGGTCTACCTAGGAATTGCCGAACATCGCTTCCAAATTTAAACCACTAATCTTGGTGGGTATCCAATCCTTCCAAATCTTCTTGGCCCAAGAAAGAATGGCACTTCGCTGCCTAAAATGGTTCCAGTAAGCTTTGGCATCAAAATCCCCATTAGTTGTTAAACTAAAGACTAGCTTATCCGGAGTATCCTCCTGAAGTTGCACTTCCGAATCTTATCATGAAATTGTGGAGGAACAACCCCGCAAAGATCGAAGGAAGGCGATCAAAAGCTTGCTTAACAGATAAGTTGACATCAATAGGAAGTGGCCCTTCTAGCCGGAATCCAAGCCAATTGTCGTTCCAAAAGGAAACGTTCCCCCTACCCAACATCCACTGACTGAGTTCCATAATATCACTAATGTGAGAATATGTCGAGCGCCAGACATGTGACGAGTCTACTGGAACAATAAAACCATGTACTGCTTTATATTTGGATACAATGAATCGAGCCCATAAACTTTTGCCGAGGAGTACACTCCATGCTAACTTTGCTTGAAGAGCATTCCGGATTTGAACAAGACTGCGAAGACCCAATCCTCCTTCAGAAGTCGGCCTACAGATGTTGCACCACGAAACCCAATGAATTCGACTTTCACCCGAGCTTCCCCAAAGGAAATTTGCCATTGCCATTTCAATACGATTAAGAACCGTAACAGGAACCTTGATAGCTGCCAAAGAGTATATAGGAATGCTGCATAACACGGACTTGAGAAGAATTATTTTACCACCAAAAGATAAAAGTCTCGATTTCCAGCCTTCTATCTTTTTCTTAACCCGGAATTCCAATTCTTCAAAATAACTACGTTTAACCCTCCCCCTAAACAATAGAAGACCCAAATATTTCATGGGAAAAGATTGATGTTTACAACCCGACCAATTTGCAATGCGACTAATTTTAGCTCGAGAGAACCAAGAAGGAGTATAAAATCCACTCTTTTGCAAATTTATACTCTGACCAGAAGATTGCTCATAATTATTCAACAGCCGCCTCAAGTTCACAATGGTATGCTTGCCCACATTACTAAATAAAATCATGTCGTCGGCATATAGAAGATGCGAGATGAGCATATTACCCCTTCCGTGAGAATAAGGGACCAAAAGACCCTTCACAAAACTGTTATTAAGCGCACGAGAGAAGACTTCCTGAGCAAGAATAAAAAGGAGAGACGATAATGGATCACCTTGACGTACCCCGCGAGACGATTGAAAGAATCCATAGCTGGAACCATTTATTCTGATCGAATACCAAATGTTATTAATCAAACGAGCCACCAGATCACAACATCTATCATTAAATCCAAAGACACGAAGGGATCGAAGGAGAAAAGACCATTCTAACCGATCATAAGCCTTGGACATGTCTAATTTAAAAGCGACATTACCTCCCCGAACTTTTTTATCAATACACCCAATTAATTCATGGGCAAGAGCAATATTCTCTTGTATAGCTCGCCCTTGAACGAAGCCTTTCGAGAAATAATACGGGGTAACAACCAACGAGCACCTTAGAAATAATTTTGCAAGAGAAATTGCATAGGCTTATAGGACGAAAATCCCCAAAATTATTTGGATCGTTCACTTTCGGAAGTAAAACCATAACTCTAGCCGATAAATCTTGAGGAAGAGAAGCTCCGCGAAAATAATCCTGCACTGCCTCAACCACGTCATCCTTCACAATAGACCAACCTCCTTGGAAAAAATGTCCAGTAAACCCATCCGGGCCTGGAGCGCTATCTGCATTAAGATCACAAATGGCACCCCAAATTTCCTCTGAGGACGGCACCATAGCCAGCATATGATTATCCTGAATATCAATGCAACTCTCTATTCCATCAAATAAATTATCCTGAACAGTTGGCAAGGAGGTAGATAAAAGGTTCGAAAAATAGGAAGTAGCAAGATCACCCAAAACATTATTGTCAGTGCACCACGATCCATCATGAAGTTTAATACGAACCTTGTTATGGGCAGCCCTCTCCTTGATCGATGCATGAAAAAAAGACGTATTTCTGTCACTGTCTCGAAGCCACTTTTCTCTCGACTTCTGTTGCATAAGCTCATCCTCCCAACGCAATAATTGATCCATCTCCAATCGGTGCAACCGAATCTGCTCATGCACAGTTTCATCCCAACCAAACTGAAGTTGAAATTCGAGTCTTAAAATACTATCTTGAGTGTTACAAATCTTCTTTTGCACATGCCCAAATACAGACCAATTCCATGTCTTTAATTCTTTGCGAAGAAACATCAGTTTTTTGTGCAGAATCAACATAGGAGAACCCATGAAACCAGCGACGGGTCTGTTCCATTGCTGAATAACAAAGGGTAAAAAATCGTGATGTTCGACCACATGCTTATTTGGAACACAAAACTCCCTTTGGCTTTTGAAGCAACTGAAATTCAAGCAAAAGAGGGGAGTGATCAGAATACATTCAACACAGATGAGAAACGCGCAAAGCAGGTAACGAAGACTTAAAAAGACCATTCAACAGAACCCTATCCAGCCTCTCCCAAATCCTTCCTCTACCTTGATAGCCATTGCACCATGTATATTTACTGCCTTCAAAACCCGCATCCACAACCCCAGCCTGAATCATAAAATTCGAAAAATCATCCATGCTATTAAAATCATGACCATTTCTCCCCAATTTTTCTGATGAGTGAACAATAGTATTAAAATCTCCCCCTAAAAACCAAGGATCTGAGTTGGTTCTTGAGATATCCAACAACTGATTCCAAAGCTCTTGTCGCTCTACTCTAGTACACTTAGCATAAACAAAGGTGGCCAGAATAGAAGGGACATTATCAACCGATAAATGAACTGTAACATGTTGATTTGATGCACGAAATAATCTAACAGAAACCTCGTCTGTCCAGAAAATCCATATATGCTTATTAACAGGGCTGTTATGCAAATAATGACTATAATGTAATTTCCTAGCAACAGTAGCAATGCGATCCCCCGCAATTTTAGGCTCTAAAAGAACTACCAAAAAAGGAGAATATTGACGTCTAATATTCTTTAAGAAAGATATAGTTTGTTTATTACCCACACCCCTTGCATTCCATATAAATATCGACATAAAAACAATCAAGATGAAGGTGTCGGAGCTTTAGTAGAAGCTCTAGTTTGTCTTTTGGTAGCTTGAACTTTCTTCGAGCACTTAACCTTTTTGGCCTTTTTAACTGCTTTACGACATTCCTGTCTAAACCCCTTAGTCGAAGAATCAGATTTAGGAAAATCATGGATGTCATCCATAGAAGCTGAGCGAGTAAGCTTTTCTTTCACCACCTTGACCTTCAGACTAGCTGATTTCGCCAAAGAATGAGCATTCAATTCACCCGGTTCCCAGTCTGCTATGTCATTCAGAGACGCAAATGCATTACTTAAAAAAGGAGCCCGATCATCCTTATCACATGTTGTATCTTCCACATCTACTTGAGTACCAGCATCACCCTCCTTAACCATAACATTCTCCTTTCCAGCAACCATCTCCGTCGACTCTGAAGAGACCCCATTAGGTAAAACCGCATCCATAGGTTGATTCGGTTGCTCAGATTGAACCTTCTCCATAACAACCTTGGTATGACTAGGCTGGGGATTCTGAACATCCCTTTTAACATTAGAAACTCCCGCATTTAGAGGAGTATTATCTGGGATATCGATAACTTCAGGATCACGGCTTACACCTTGAGAGTTCTTAGCATTAGATACTGAAGCCGACTCTACACGTTTACCAACAGGTTTCCACGTGGGCTGTTGAGCTGCCTTCATGGAAGGGACCGATTGCTCCTTGGTGTCATCCTTTGTACTCTCATGAACATTAGCAGCATTAACAGTATTTTTTCCAGAGGGAATAAATTCTGTAGGCCTAGATACAAACGATTTTTCTTTCGACAATCCCTTTCAACATGCCCTAATAATCCACAACCAACACAGTACGCAATGTTGCCTTCGAATTCAATAGATTGCCAAAAGCCTTGATCCATATAACCATTGCTTGGGATGCAGCTTATTGGACAAAGATTTTGACATTGTAGACACCCCAATTCCGTACCTCTGGTATGTGACATGACATGCGATATCAAGACCTGTTGAAACTTAACAAATGTCAAGTTACAGGGTTTAAAAAATGCAAAAGGAAAAGCAGGATGCGTAAAACAGTGAAATGTAGGGGCCAAAGTGTCCAAAAGAGGCCTAGAATTGGATCTAGGCATCACCACCATGCATAATAGGTGCGGCGCCCAGACCCTATATGTGGCGACCCGACCCGGACTCCGATGCGAAATCCCAAGGTCATGCCGTTAGGACAAGCTAAAAAGATGGACAAGCACCTGCTAAGTATAATGGTGCAAGTCAACAATTGAGCCAACAAGCTCTAAATAGGAATGTACGCGAGCTAAACCTTGCTCGGAAGACGACAGAATAACTTCTAAATAAATATAACAGCGCGACCAAACAAGTTGGCTCCCAAAATAATACAACAATAAAATACCAACATAAACTACCCAAGTAAAGTTTACATAACTTTACATCCGTGTCTCACAAGATAAATAAATACAATTCTAATAATAACTCCAAGCTATTGCCCGGAAGACCACCTGCTAGAACACACGAACCCGTAGTCGCCACATGTACTGACGAGCTCACTGCACAAACTAAGGAAAACAAACACACGAAACGAGTCATAATGACCAAGTAAGCTACTAAATGCAACTATATGGCATAGCATTGCATGGCATGGCATAACGCACAAGCATATATAAAATCATGGCATCTTAATAATATACCAACAATAAACTTGTATTAAGTCATCAAAGAACGTAAACTTCATAAACCACATAGCACGTTATCTTTCATATAAGTGCTCATAGTAAGCCACATAAGGGATATAGAAGATACTCACTTAGTGCCGTAGTGTTGCTCCTGCAATACACAATAGTTAACTGATTCGTGCCATCGATGTTTTGTGAATTCATCGACTCTTATCGAGAACCGCCTCGATTTAAATAACAAGCCAATGCGACACGTATTGAAATGGCAAAGGGGCTACTTCCCCACTGCGGCCAACAGTGGAGGGGTGTGTGAGGTCCCAGGTACAGAAATCCATAGCGAATACGAATCTTACGATTCATATAGGCGATGTATCGTCCTACCCTGACCTAAAAAAACCAATCCAAATAATGACAGCTGGACTTATATGCAATGCACAAGTAGATATTTACTCGCATGCCTAAATAGGAACCAAGTCCGACAAGAGCGGACTCATCAAATCAAGTAGGTCATAATGCTCTACAAAACCCATTAACAATGCACATTTATTTGCACATAATCACATGTTCAACTAACTTACAAGTTTAGTTCAAGAAACACGTATCGGGGTACTCAAGATCCCCAAGTCATAGACTCAATAAGAAATAACATATAAGCTTACCAAGAATCATACTATGAGGTCTACCATAATCCTCTACTCGAAATCAAACCAAGGACTACCATGTTGGTCTAAGCCACAAACATATTGTTGGGTTTACAAGGACCCTTAAATCACAATAAAATCAAGACTACCCCGTAGTCATAACCTCGCAAATTCCTTCATATGCACATGACCAATTTTCCTTAAAAGAGAGAACTCAATTAAATAATCATCTCTTAATGATATTCGAGACCATAGGTTGGTCTCTAATGCTCCGTGCTCTAACAAGCACGCTCTAAATAAATCCCCAATAGGCCTCTATAACGTGGGTGTCACTATTGGACACAATTCGAGATGCTCGGGTACTCACAATCATAACCAACCAAACACGAACATCGTAGGATTTAAACCTAAGGCTCATTAACATATTATTGAACTTATAATGACTCCGTCGAGTCTTAATACTACATTTCATTCTTTACACATTTCATCAATCTCAACATTTACACCCACTTCAATTTATAACAATTTCCCCAATAATTCAGGCTTGATTCTCAAGCCCTAAAATTCATAAAAACTCAACATGAATCATAACCCATTTATTACAACACACAATATCATTCAAATCATCTTATTCATGCTATTAACAAGTTCATTCTTCCAAAAATCCCCAAAATGGGCATACATAGCATACCAAGTGTTCATTGCCCACAAATAACACAAAGATTGTTTTCCTTAGGGCCAATGAACCAAAATCAAAAGAAAGTAACTTACCTAGCTCGGATGAAAACTCCAAAGAACGAAAATCAGATCGGTGAAGTTGTTCTACTCGTCGAGGGCTTCAAGAATCTGAAGTTTGAAGGCAATCCGACGGTTGGATCTTCATGGATCGAAGAGAGAAGGGCTAGAGTTTCTTGAGTCTCCCTTGGAATTTCTCTCTCTAACTCACAAATTGGGGAGGATGAAATGAGGAGGAAATGCTTGAGAATGGTTGGGGGTTTGTGGTTATAACACTCACACTTAAAGAGGGTAGAATGGACATTACATGGGTATACATAGTGAATGTTTAGGGTTAATCACAACTTAGATTAGGCTAATGATGCTCAATAAAACCAACACAACACTTTAGGACTCAATTAGGACTAATTAGGAAGGTTAGGGAGGGATTAGGATATGTTTTAGTAAGGGTGAAATGGGTAAAACATTCAAATTCACCAAAACAGGGCAAGGCTGATCGGGGGACCATGCGGTCGCATGGTCCCTACACCATGCGAGCGCATGCTCCTGGTTTCCTTGATGGTTCCTGCTGTTGACCTTGCGGAGGCAAGGCCCTTCCCCCTTGCGGCCACAAGCCTCCCAGACCCCAAAATGCTTATAATTCAACCCCAAATGACCACAAACACATAACCAAATCAAACAAGGTTCAAACCCCATCCAAAGTAGGTCTAGAACTCCCACATAATATTCACAAACAACCCCCGAAACAACTCGGAGCGAACCGGGACATGGTACAGCAACGTGCAACCAAAACGACGAATGAACTAGCAATCGAATAAGAAATGTAAGGAGACTTAAAGCAATTCTAAAGGCTAATAAAGAAGTTTGAATACTTATAGAAATTTGAATAACAACTAGGAGAATAAGAACTCCAAAGGAGAGACGATTACACGACTCAATCCCCGAACTACGCGATAGAGACGAATGTTATCTCCAAAGCTTCCAACTCATCATTAGACTTAAGGAACACCTCCAACTTGAAGTCTAATACATCTAAACATGTTAATCAATCGTCATGTAAGGGTCTAGGACCAAACCGAGGTCACGAACGCAAAACGCAAGCAAACTCTCAATCGCGTCGCATTCCGACTATCGTCGAGTTACGACTCGTGACTTTAGCGAGTCAACAACTATAGGGCATCCCTTAATAGTGTTTTGGTCTTAATGTGATCTCACACACACATCTAGACAATCTCACCAACCAATCATACAACCAACAAAAGAAGAGTTGCGAGTATGGCACGCCAACCGAGCTAACGAAGGAGCGGGGTGTTACACTATATGGGTGGCGCTAGCATAGTGCTTAGGTACTGTAGCACTTTGCTTTTGGTACACTCTCTCAAACGCTCGGTATAAGCCGATGAAGCACAGAAAGAAAACTCAAAATGACAATGGGATCCCCACTCCCAGCTATAAATAGAGGTGTCTAGCTTCAGAAAAAGGGACAAAAAGATTTTTACGCCGCACACAGTTCTTACTGCGTTGAGTTTACGCAGTGAAGAACGATCGTGAGAAAGAGAGAGTTCCCCTCCTCCTATAAGCCTCGAAGCTCTGCCAAATCTCCTCCAAACACAAATCCAACCGGTCAAAGTGAACCTTAGCCTTCCAGCTAGGATTCCACCTTATATCTCCGGTCCAAGAATCCAAAAGTGAGCGCATTACTCGCCTCGAATCCGAGGCCAACCGTCGAGAACCAAGCGCTTGCTCGCCTCGATTTGCCAACAAAGAAGCAAACAATAGCAAAAACGCAAGCAATTGCTCCTCCTGTTTTACGATGCCTGAAAGCAGCTTTCAGAAGCAGTTATTCTGCCCGAATCACAACAGCAGCAAAAGACTTCCTCTCCCGGAAGGATAGAGCGAGCACAACCTACGCTCTTAAAGGTAAGCCTTTAAGAGAATTTTATATATAAGTGTTATTTTCAAACCGGCCCAATGTAAAAATATAAGCAATTATATTTCCCGGATTTATATCAAAAATAGCATTAAAAAGAGTCATTATTATGGCCAACTATTTTTAAATGTATTTGTAATTCCTGAAAGGAGGCGGCTGCAAGTCTGTAAATAATGTAGATACAAATATATTTGTTTTAATGCTTTATTTTGTTTGCTGAATAAATATAATAAAAGCATATTTTAGCCAAAAACTATTTTTGAGACCGAAAGGGAGAGTTGGGTGCCTAACACCTTCCCGACTCGTAACTTAGCCCCCGAACCCCTTTTTACAAACTCTGGTTATTTTTGGTTTTTCTTTATTTCTCCTTAAAATAAAGATGACGACTCTGTTACAGCATTTTGAATCACAGTGATGCCCATAACATCCTTTTCTTGCACTTTTCCGTTTTTCCCTAAACAAGGGACGATGGGAATGAAAAGGGTGATGCATTTTCTGTATCTTGTTTTTCTCTAAACAAAGGAGGATGAGATATGGAGAAGCCCAAAGCACTCATAGCGATCCAAAATAAACCTACGGTCATGGTGAGGCTCGCAACATCCTTTTTTTGCACTTTTCTGTTTTCCCCTAAACAAGGGACGATGAGAATGAAAATGGTGATGCATTTTCTGTATCTTGTTTTCCCCTAAACAAGCGAGGATGAGATACGGAGAAATTCAATGCACTCATAGTGACCTAGGACGTTTTTTAAGTCCACAGTGAGGTAGGGCGTGTTCCCACGCGCCTTCGCAGCATCCTTTTCTTGCACTTTTCCGTTTTCCCCTAAACAAGGGACGATGGGAATAAAAAGGGTGATGCGTTTTCTGTATCTTGTTTTCCCCTAAACAAGGGAGGATGAGTTATGGAGAAATCCAAAGCTCTCATAATGGACCAAAAGCACACTCGGTGACCGAGGCGTATTCGACGCGCTTTTTGACAACACTCTTTTTGCACTTTTAATTTCGTCTTCCCCTAAATAAGGGAAGATGGAATGGAAAGTGTGATGTCTTCCCCGAGCTACGTGTTCCCCTAAAAAAGGGAGCATGCGATCCGGGGGATACCTTCCGGGGCACCACCCACAGACATATATTTCGCCTCTAAAATTTACCATACCTGTTTAGCCGACTTTTCATCAATTACAGGACACACCAATTCGTCCGCAAAACACGAACGAATTGTTGAGACGGTCCACCATTGGAGTTCCTTCCAATCATCCTCCTTTACATCTTCATGTCTAGTTTGGTTCCGAAGAACCATCCCTAAACCAGCCTGCACCAAAGCATCCTTAACCCTTCTCTGCCACAAAGCGAAATTCTCCGTTCCATCGAACTTCTGAACTTCTTGTTTGGAAGAAGAGAAATCTGATCCTAAAGCAGACATGTTGACCTATGGCTCTGATACCAATTGTTGTGCATAGGGGAAGACTGACAAACAAATTAACAGAGTATAATAGGATCAATCACAAAGAAGAGAGAGAGAGATTGGGGGCCAACGGACTGTCGAAATTCTATTAGAGTTCACCTTGAAAACGTTCTAGGGATACAACTATTTATATGGATACAATAGAAACCCTAAAACCCTTAAAAGAACAAAAACAAACAAAGCAGCAAAAACCTAAAAAACGGGGCCAAGCAATCGCTCAGCCCAAAGCACTGGGCGACCGCGTAAAATCCAGTAACACGGCTCAAAGTTCTGTCGTTAAAGGTTTTTCGAATTTAATTTAAATTTAATATCAGGGACGGAGATTCCGTCGCTAAAGGTGACCCTCAGCGACAGAGATTCCATCGCTAAAGGTGACCCTCAGCGACGGAATGCTCTGTCGTTAAAGGTTTTCAGAATTTAATTTAAATTTAATATCAGCGACGGAATTTCCGTCACTAAAAGTGACCTTCAGCGACGAAATGCTCCGTCGATAAATGTTTTCAGAATTTAATTTAAATTTAATTTCAGCGACGGAATTTCCATCGCTAAAGGTGACCTTCAGCAACCAAATGCTTCGTCGTTAAAGGTTTTTAGAATTTAATTTAAATTTAATTTAAGCGACAGAATTTCCGTCGCTAAAGGTGACAGAATGCTCCGTCGTTGAAATTAAATTTAAATTAAATTCTGAAAACCTTTAACAACGGAGTATTCTGAAGGTCATCTTTAGCGACATAAATTCTGCCGCTGATAAATTCCGTCGCTGAAGGCATTATCACATCCAATCCGTCACTACTACTCAATTTCTGTCACTATTTACTGACGGAATATTCCCGTCGCTGAAGGCACCTTTTTTAGTAGTGACGGCCCTAATCGAATTGTGTCAAATACAACTGGCGGTTTAGATTGATTTATAAATATGTGAGTTACATATAAACCCCTCAGTTATGCGTTTTATTTTAATTACCTCCCTCCACAACCAATAAATATGTAATAACCCCTCAGTTATGGTTTTTTTTTTTTTGAATTTTGTCTCAGTTATGGTTTTTTTTTGAATTGTCCTTTAACACATTTTTTTAACAACATCCTTCCGTTTTAACATTATTTTGATCCAAGAACTAATTATTCCCTTATTTTTCCAGTCGCGCACCTGTGGGTTCCCAGGGTCGTGCGCCCGCGCCCCGCGCGCCCTTGGTTAGGGGTACGCGTACGTGCGGATGCGGGACATCCACTGCTCTCGTTCCACCCTCCCTTATTTAGGGGAAGACGAAATCAAAAGTGCGAGAGGAGTGCTGTCTAAGATAGCGCGTTGGAATGCGCCTCGGTTGCCTTTAGTGGATTTTTGATCCAATATGGGAACTTGTGGTTTCCCGTATCAATTTATCCCTTTTTTAGAGGATACCAGGATATGAGAATGCATCACCCTTTCATTCTCATTTTCCCTTTTTTAGGGGAAAACGGAAAAGTGCAAAAAAGGATGTTGCGACGCCCCTACTATGGATTTTATTAAAAATAGCCTTATGACTCGTTTCGGATCACTATGGGAGCTTTGGGTTTCCCGCATCAAGTTATCTCTTATTTAGGGGATATCAGGATATGGGTATACACCACCCTTTCATTCCCATTTTCCCTTTTTTAGGGGAAAATGGAAAAGTGCAAGAAAGGAGTGCTACGAGGCCCCACTGGATCCAAAAAGTTTTAGAGTCGCCATCTTTATTTTAAGGCAAAAATAAAGCAAAACCAGAAAAAAGAGAACCAGAGATAGAAAGCGGGTTCGGAGGCTAAGTTACGAGTTGGGAAGGTGCTAGGCTCCCAACTCGCCCTTTCGGTCTCAAAATAGTTTTTGGCTAAAGTATGCTTATTATTATATTTATTTAGCAAATAAATAAAGCATTAAAAGACAGGAAAATAAAACAAATACATCCGTGGCTACATTATTTATGGACTTGCAGCCATTTCCTTACAATAATTACAAATGTATTTAAAAATATTTGGTCATTATAACGGCTCTTTTACATAATATTTTATATTCTAATCCGGGCAGCACAACGGCTTATATTGACTACATTGAGCCGGATTTAAATAATAACTTTTAAAATAATAAATAAATAGATAAATAAATAAATAAAACGCCCTTAAAGGCTATTACCTTTTAGAGCGGTAGTGTGCTCGCTCTGTCCTTCAGGGAGAGGGAGTCTCTTTTTTGTTTTTGTTGTTGTTGTTGTTGTGATTTGGGTAGAATGACTGCTTATTTTGGATGACTTTGGCTCGTTCACTCGGGCAGAATGACGGCTTATTTCGGAAGGTTTTGGCCTTTTTGGTTGGGCGGAATAACGGCTTACTTTTTGTGTTTTTCAGCTCATTACTCGGGCAGAGTAACGACTTACTTTATGGATATTGGACCGGGGAAATAAGGTGGATACCTAACTAAAAGGCTAGGGATCACTTATAACCGGTGGATTTTTGTTTTGGCGGAGTTTGGACGGGGTTTGGAAGCTTTGGTGGGCTACACACACCTATCTCGCACCTCTCACTATTATCGGCGTCGAAGGAACGCGAGGAGAATTCTTCAGCGTTTCTTTGCGATGATTTTCAGTCACTGAAAAGGGAGCCCAGCACTCCTATTTATAGTAGGAAGGAGGGATTCATCGGGAATTATAAATTCCCTCAGCCCGCAGCATATACGCGTACACCAGCCTTCCTGACTTGTACAATGCATTAACGAAGAGTGCTACTGTAGGGACCTTGGCGCCGACAACACCACTCCTTGGCGCAGCGCCCATCTTGCTTTTAGGCCGCGCCATGCTACTATTCAAGTTCCATTTTCAGCACTTTCACCCCTCGCGATTCACTGTTTTGCGCATCCTGCTTTGCCTTTCACATTTTCGACTCCTGTAACTTGACAGTTGTTAATTTTGAATAGTTCTTGATACCACATATCAGAGTCACATATCAGGGGTACGAAATTAAGGTGTCTACAGCACCACACCATCTTCAAATCGTTTGATTCTTCATGATCAGAGCACAAACACAGATACTAGCAAGAACACATACCGACACCGTGTGTATACTCAGTTATAAGTTTTGTTTAAATTACTCCCCTCCACAATTACATATAAAACCTTAAGTTGTGAGTTTTGTTTGAACTGATCTCATACAAACACCGTACCTATTGCACAAACACAGATACTAGTTTATAAATAATGTTAATCGTAGCTTTTATAAAATAATATCGTAAATTTATTTGAATATTTTTTCTCCATGGACAAAACTCCAATATAATCAAAACTGAGCCATAACCCCAAAGAAAGAGCTTCGACTGCTGTCGCATAGAACAACGAATGCACGATTTCTACTTTATATGTGAATTTGTTTGCTTTATTTGTTTACATCTATTACTTTTTGAAGCATAATTTGTACTTTATATACATGATTCATCAATTTATGATGAATCATTCGAATCAATAAAAGTAGATAATTATTGATCTTTAATTTATATTGCAATGCGGAGCACGGACTCAATAACTAGTTGTGTGAAAAAGTAATGGAAAGGATCCCAATCCTAACTTGTCCAACACTTAGCAAATTTACTTGTCCAATACTTAGCTAATTTGCTTCAAATCTATATTATAATTAAGCTTAGTCTTTCTGAAAAGTTAACTATTGATCAAGATTCATTTTTACAAAACATAACTACTGGCCAGGATTAAGTCATTCTAAAAAGTTTACTATTGGCCAAGATATTGCTAGATTTCGTAAATCCCGATAACAATATAGGAGTATTTGTATCCTTTTCATTTTTTGCATCTTTTTCCTTATATTCTCCGTATCCTTTCCCTTTTCATTGTATAACCTTTCTCTCAAGGGCAAGACTGGTTGTTCCCCACCCCTGTTTCCCTAAAAAAAAATTACAAAACTAACTTTTAATTTTTTTTCCCACTGTTGGATGATTATATTGTTTTAATTGATTACCGAGAGGTGTTTATTTTAAATTGTTTATTTTGAATACTGACACCGTCACATACTGACACCGCCCCATACTAGCGCCGTGTCATAGACATGGGCACAAAATCTAGTTATCTTATAAATCTAATCAACAAATTAATCCTTTTCGTTTGAATTTTTTTTCTCTACATTGACGTCTCTTCCTAATCAATTATATATTTTTAAAAATATATAATTATACTATATACTCCCTCCGTCCCTAAATTATCGTTCTCCTTTCCTTTTTCGTCCGTCCCAAAATAATTGTCCACTTTGAAACTTACCTTTTTAGAACATCACTTTTACCTCTTTACCCTTACTTTTTCACTCTACTTTAATTATGAGCCACATACACATGGACATTAAAGGAAACTACACATTAAACCAATATAAATAATCAAGTCAATTGTTTTTTCTTAAACTGTGCGCCGGGTCAACTAGGACGATTATTTAGGGACGGAGGGAGTATTTAGTTAGAGAACTTTATTGGATTCTTGAAGTCCCCATCTGCATTGATTATTTGGATTCTTTGAGTCTTCATACTTTAATCACTTGGACTCTACGACTATACCATATAGGGTAATGGTTGGGCTACTCTTATTTTACATCAATATATGATTACTTTATGACATGGCACATCTCATTGGTTGGAGTGGTAGGACCCACAAAATATCCAACCAATGAGAATATGTCACGTCATAAAGTACCCACCTTTTTATGTAAAATAAGAGTAATCCTAGTCGAAAGACCTTATTGGATTCTTTGACTCTTGCATTGGTTATGTACTTAAAGTAAGCCTCCCACACGCAAGTGTTAGTTATTGCATTAGATGTTTGGAAAATTTTAATTTTGACCAACATATGTTAAAATCAAACTAGATCTTATTGTTCGTGTCTATGGTACGGTGACAGTATATCTGATTTAATCAATTAAAATGACAGTGCCTAAATTGAATGTGCGATTTAAAACAATGTTACAGTTGAGAGGTACATTACTTCAAGTGATATTTGAGGGATTGATGTTTTATAAGAGGTGACTGTTCAGAAGATTAATCGCAAAGTGTCGCCACTGTGAGGTTCGGTGCGCCCGCCCGCGCGCCCTGGATAGGGTGCGGCGCGGCGGATGCGGGACACCACTGCTCTCGTTCCACCCTCCCTTGTTTAGGGGAAGACGAAATCAAAAGTGCGAGAGGAGTGCTGTCTATGTTAGCACGTTTGAATGTGCCTCGGTTGCCTTGAGTGGATTTTGTATCCAATATGGGAACTTATGGTTTCCCGCATCAAGTTATCCCTTGTTTAGGGGATACCAGGATATGGGAATGCATTACCCTTTCATTCCCATTTTCCCTTTTTTAGGGGAAAACGGAAAAGTGCAAGAAAGGATATTGCGACGCCCCCACTATGGATTTTATTAAAAATAGCCTTATGGCCCATTCAGATTACTATGGGAGCTTTGGGTTTCCCGCATCAAGTTATCCCTTGTTTAGGGGATACCAGGATATGGGAATGCATCACCCCTCCATTCCCATATCTCCCTTTTTTAGGGGAGAACGGGAAAGTGCAAAGAGGGAATGTTACGAGGCCCCACTGAATCCGAAAGTTTTAGAGTCGCCATCTTTATTTTAAGGCAAATAAAGCAAAACCAAAGAAAAGAAAAATAAACCAGAGAAAAAGAAAACGGGTTCGGAGGCTAAGTTACGAGTTGGGAAGGTGCTAGGCACCCAACTCGCCCTTTCGGTCTCAAAATGGTTTTTGGCTGAAGTATGCTTATTGTCATATTTATCTCGCAAATAAATAAGGTATTAAAAAGACAGGAAATTTAAACAAATACATTCGTGGCTACATTATTTACGGACTCGCAGCCATATCCTTACAATAATTACAAACATATTTAAGAATATTTGGTCATTATAACGGCTCTTTTACAAAATATTTCCTATTCTAATCCGGGCAGCACAACGGCTTATATTGGCTACATTGTGCCGGATTTAAATACAATTTTAAAAAAATAATAAAAGACAAAAAGCAAATAAATACAATAAAATAGCGCCCTTAGTTTTTACCTTTTAGAGCGGCGGTGTGCTCGCTCTGTCCTTCAGGGAGAGGGAGTCTTTTGTTGTTGTTGTTGTGGTTGTTGTTTTGATTTGGGCAGAATGACTGCTTTATTTCTGAGAGTTTGAGCTTGTCAACTCGGGCAGAGTGACAGCTTATTTGGGTAGGTTTTGGCCTTTTTGGTTGGGCGGAACCTAAGCTTAGTTTTTTGACTTTTCAGCTCGTTACTCGGGCAGGAGTAGCTTTACTTTGGGATTTTTGGACCGGGGAAGTGAGGTGGATACCTAACAACTAGGCTAGGGATCACTTATAACCTATGGGTTTTTGATTTGGCAGAGTTTGGACGGGGTTTGGAGACTCTAGGGGCTTCCACTCACCTATCTCGCACCTCTCGTACTATTTCTATCGTTGAAGACGAAGGGACATGGCTTCGTTGCGATCAAAAATCGCGGACATGAACACTGAAAATGGGAGGCCGAGACCTCTATTCATACTGAAGAGCAGGGACGCGTCCGAAAATTTCTGAGTTTGTTTCCCCTGCATCAGCCGCTTGGACCTTGTGCTTCGAAGCTTGTACAATTTCTTTCTGAGAGACGCTACAGTGAAAGGCTCGGTGCCAACAAGGGAACCCTTGGTGCGGCACCAGCCAACTTTTTATCTTTCAATTTTTTGCACTTTCACCCCTCAGCTTCAGCATTTGATCCTGCTTTTCCTTTCGCATTTTTGACTCCTGCAACTTGACATTTGTTAAGTTTTAACAGTTCTTGATATTTTATGTCAGTCACATATCAGGGGTACGAAATTGGGGTGTCTACAGAGCCCCTCAACGATGGAGTCTACGGGTAACCCAAGGCTTACTAAGTAGACGAACATCGTTGATAAACAATAGACTCTCCAATTTCGTTCATTTAAGAACGGGAGAATGCAATTGGTAGCAGTTATAATGCACAATTATCATGCTATCCAAACTTCATAACCTAGACATTTTTAGTCGGTTATAAAAGGTTATCGTAGTTTTGAGCAGATATGAATTTAATGTGCTCTGATGGTCGGACCTACTAATGTAGGCTGCCTACGTATTCCCCATTAAAAGAAATCAGACCAAACGTAGTTCAGGCCAAAAAACCTAAACTACAACCAAGTGAGGATGTCATGTTCTTCGGGTCAAGCCCGATCGAGAACACAACGGAAAAAGATTTTTGTGTTTTTCGAAAAAGCCGTATTCTTCCGGTCCGAAACCGTTGTCAAATACGGTATGAAGATTTGAATGTTTTTCTGCCACCACATTTCAACCGGTCAATACCTTGTCGTTGAAACGTGTTAAGAGGAGTTTTCAAAATTGTGTCTGGTTGGTCGCTGCCTTGTTTCCAGAGATAACCAGAAAACTTTCAAATATCCAGAAAACTGCACTCGACTGATAAAGATCCGTCGCCGAGCACGGCAAATTAATCACTCTTCAATTATTTTCGAAAATTGTGATGTGGAAAACATTCTTTTTCCTTCCTTTTCTTCCCGCTCTCTCTGTTTTTTTCTTCTTCAAATATTCCTCTTTTTTTGTATTTTTGAAATATTCATCTTTTTTTGTTGTTTTTGAAATATTCATCTTTTTTTTTGTTTTTGAAATATTCATCTTTTTTTTTTTGTTTTTTTTTTTGAAATCAAAACTCAATTTGAAAAAGAGTTTTTATTTTTATTTTGAAAAACAAAGCAAAGTTTCCTTAAAAGGAAATTATTCTAAAGGTCAGGGTAAGAATATCTTTGTGCACGACTTACCTTTATGCCAGTGTGGCTTGCGGATTCGGCTGATTTTGGCATTTTTGCCACTCTTGCTGGGGAATTTATTCTTCTTCCTCTGCTGGGGATTTTATTCTTGTTCTTTTCTTTCTTTTTTTTTTCTTCTCTATTTTTTCCCCTTTTTTTTCTTCTTTTTTTTCTTTTTTTTCTTCTTTTGATCCACTGGGGATATTATTTTCTTTGTCCTTCGGTGAATGGTTGTCAATTTTAGTTAACAAGATTGACCTTGTTAACTTTCCGTTACGCTCAGGGACCATTTTGGAAACTTTGAAACTTGAGGACCAAAGTGTCGCAGCTTCAAACTTTGGAGGGGGAAAAGGGAAAATTCCCTTTTCCTCCCCTTATATGGACGGGAAAGGAGGGGAGAAGCTTACTGCTTCTCTTTCTCTTTTCTTCCTTCTTTCTTTTCCTTCGCTCCGCCATTGTTGCTGCTGCTTCTTTCTTTTTCTTTTTTTTTTCTTTATTTTCGCTCCTTTTCTCGATTTTCTTCCGCCAACTTCGGTGACGGTTTTACTTACTTGCGATGTCATCTTCTTCACGATCCGAGGAAGGGGAAGGCAGATGCACCGAATCAGGCGAGAGGAGGAAGAACCTCCTCGCTTGATCGGAATAAACTCAATTACCTCATACTCTACGAATGGCGGGGCGGGGGCAACATACTGGCGGGATCGGAACACTCACGTGTCCAATCTTCCTCGCACCCTTGTAAGATTTTCCTTTTCTTGAAATTTTCACGGCTATGTTTCGGATCTGCTAAATTTACCTTTGCTTTGTTTCAGACTTTTGGAGCACTCGACTTTATTAGTGATGCATATGCATGTCCTATTTATGCCTAAATGATGTAATTAAATGATAATGTGTGAAATTTCTATGATTTATTTTTGCGATGCATGATTTGAACTAGTGGTCACTATTTGACCCTACTATGCATGATTTATATTCTAAATGCAAATGAGACTATATGATGCATGTTTTATGCTAAAACATATTTTTGCATGCAATAGAATCGCAGCGGAATATTCGGAGTACAAATTAAATTTTGAAACGTATTTCGCATATTTTAGGATAAGCAGGGGAAAAGCAGATATTTTTCATGCCCTTAGACTTATTTTTCAAGCATACAAGCTATGAGAGGTATAGTAAATGCACAAAGATATTTATTTTGATGATTGGTGGTACTTTATCTTCTTTTAGCGGCCCCTATGGCAACTTATTGGACAAATGAAATGCACATAATGGATGGATTATTCTACTTGATGCGGATGCAATGCGAGAACAATATAAGATGATGCATGAATATTTCACACTTCATTATACACATAACATGAATATGCATTTTATGACATTTAAGATGTAAAATTAATTATGTATATGTAAAATAAATTACACAAGAAATTGTTTTTTTTTGTTTAATGCTAAAGAATACAGTATGTATGTACATCATGTAGATTCCACGTTTGTTTGTTTTTTTGTTTTTTTTAAAATGATGTTTATTTTTTATGTAAATTTATGTATATAAGCAGAAAATGGTATGTGACAATTTCCAAAGAATTATTTACTTTCTTTTACTATGAACAAGATTTTTTATTTATTTTTAT
>JABEVN020002511.1:0-21208 GCA_013146195.2 Codonopsis lanceolata
GCTACATGTGCACGAGGTTCGAGGAAGAACTTAGTGTCAGGATCTTTGCTTATGAAGCATGGCTTAGTGTTGTTTTAGTCGATGTTGTAACTTTGACTAAAGTGGAATGTTTGTAGGCAAAGGGTATGTTAATGATGGGCTATTTAAGCTATATCTGTAATGGTTGTCAAGCCTGGAAGCGATAAGAATAAAATCTTACGTTTACTTGCTTGAGTCTTCCAATTTATGGCATGATAGACTAGGACATGTTAATTATGGTACTTTACGTAGACTAATTAACATGGATTACATACCAAAATTCCAAATTGATAAAAATCACAAGTGCGAAACTTGTGTAGAAGCAAAGTTAACAAGAATGTCCTTCCATTCTATTGAAAGAAATAGTGTAAACTTGAATTAATACACACTGATGTGTGTGATTTTAAATCAACACAATCACGTGGTGGGAACAAGTACTTCATAACTTTTGTTGATGATAGCACAAGATTTTGTTATGTGTATCTTCTTAAAAGTAAAGATGAAGCAATAGAAGTTTATTCTCTACAAAACGAAGTTGAGAATCAACTTAACAAGAAGATTAAGATGTTAAGAAGTGATCGTGGAGGTGAATATGAATCATCATTCGTGAATTTTGCGCTAAGCATGGAATAATTCACGAAACAACAACACCTTATGCATGCAGCGAGAATGGCATTGCGAGCATAAAAATCGAACTCTTAAAGAAATGATGAATGCCATGTTGTTAAGTTATGGATTACCACAGAACATATGGGGAGAAGCTGTGCTGTCATCTAATTACCTTTTAAATAAGATACCCAGCAAGAAGCTTGACAAAAGTCCTTACGAGATGTGGCATGGAAGAGTTCCATCCTACAAATACTTGCGAGTGTGGGGGTGTCTTGCAAAGGTTGTTTGTTCCTTTACCTAAAAAGGTGAAAGTAGGACCAAGCTGTTGATTGCATATTCATTGGTTATGCACATAACAAGTGCTTATCGTTTTCTTGTGCACGAGTCTAAGATAGAAGACATACACAAGAATACAATAATAGAATCTCGAAATGTTTCTTTCTTCGAAAATGTATTTCCTTGTAAGAGAAGCGATGAGTCTAACTCATCTAAACAGGTACATGCTTCGGAAGAAGAAGAACAAGAACAAGAAGAGAATGAGCAAGAAGAGGTGGAACCTCGACGTAGCAAAAGAAGTAGGGTAGAAAAATCTTTTGGTCCAGATTTTCTTACCTACATGCTAGAAAGTGAACCTCAAAGCTACAAAAAGGCCGTGAATTCCTCCGAGGGACCTCAATGGAAAGAAGCCATTAAAAGTGAAATTGATTCCATTCTTCAAAATCACACTTGGGAACTAGTGGACCTTCCTCAAGGAAGCAAACCATTAGGTTATAAGTGGATTTTCAAGAAGAAAATGAAAGTAGATGGAACAATTGATAAGTATAAAGCCAGACTTGTAATTAAAGGTTACAAACAACGTGAAGGCCTTGATTACTTTGATACTTATTCTCTTGTTTCAAGAATAACCTCCATTAGATTAGTTCTTGCTATTGCCGCATTGCGAAATCTAGAAGTACATCAAATGGATGTAAAGACTGCCTTTCTAAATGGTGATTTAGAAGAGGAGATTTACATGAAACAACCATAGGGGTTTTCTGCTCCAGGCCAAGAAAACAAAGTGTGCAAGTTGGTTAAGTCTTTGTATGGTTTAAAACAAGCACCAAAACAATGGCATGAGAAATTTGATAATGCCATGTTGGGTTGTGGATTTAAAATCAATGAATGTGATAAATGTGTATATGTAAAGGACACTGAAAATGGCTATGTCGTTTTATGTCTTTACGTAGACGACATGTTTATCATTGGCAGCAATGATAATATGATCAAATCTACAAAAGACATGTTAAACTCGAAATTTGACATGAAAGATATGGAGTTAGCTGATATAATCCTTGGTGTTAAAGTTTCTAGAATTTCAAGTGGACTTACTTTAAGTCAATCACACTACGTGGATAAAATTCTAGAGAAGTTTGGCAAGGATGACATTGCAATAGCTAGAACTCCTATTGACACAAGTCTACATCTATCAAATAATAGAGGTGAGACTGTTTCTCAGATAGAATACTCGAGAAGCATAGGAAGTCTAATGTACTTAATGAGTTATACAAGGCCAGATATTGCCTATCTTTGTGAGTAGGCGAGTAGATATACGAGTAATCTGGGGCGATCCTTTGGAAAGCGATAGTCAGTACTAAGGTACTTAAGATATACTGGGATTATGGACCCGCCTATCAAGAGATCCAGCTGATGAGTGAAGGATATGGATGCTAATGGATCTCGATATTAAAGACTCAAGGTCTACTAGTGGATTTGTATTCACTTTGGCGGTCTGACCATATAATGGAAATATTCTAAACATCTTGTAATAA
This sequence comes from Codonopsis lanceolata, assembly GCA_013146195.2. NCBI lineage: Eukaryota > Viridiplantae > Streptophyta > Magnoliopsida > Asterales > Campanulaceae > Codonopsis > Codonopsis lanceolata. The sequence goes on from JABEVN020002511.1 coordinate 2,436, forward strand.
GCTAGATCCACGATGGAGTCGAGTTTATAGATCTAGATAAAAGTGGTGAAAAGAAGTGAATAGCTACGCCAATTTATAGAAGATATTCCAAGATGGACAAAACACAATGCCCGACAATTTGCATACATTGTGACAGTCAATCAGCTATTGGTAGGGCACAGAGCAACATGTACAATGGTAAGTCTAGACACATACGTCGTAGACATCATACCATTAGACAACTACTCTCAACTGGTACTATCTCTATTGACTACTAAAGTCAAAGGATAATATAGTGGATCCGTTAACCAAAGGGTTAAATCGAGAGTTAGCTGAAAAGTCATCAAGAGGAATGGGTCTCAAACCTCTTGAAAAATAAATCTATACAATGGAAACCCAACCTAGTTGACTGGAGATCCCAAGATCTAGGTTCAAAGGGACAACCTAATTGTAAAAACATTTTGAGTCACTATGGGGGATTCATTTCTTATCTAGAGATGAGTGTAAGGGAAAGGATCAGCATATGGCTTTTAATGATTCTTAAAAATCACCTATGTGAGAGAGAAGTGGGGTCGCTTCGAAAAGAATTGTATGAGACTCAATTCTTAGACCCTCTTGCAGAACCAGGCGTATGTTCAGGGCCATGAAAGAACATAACTATGAGAACTGAATTGTGTCAAGAAGATTCCTGTGTGAAGTATGTAATCGTTTACTCTTAAGGCAGAATAGTTCAAAGACATCATGTCTCTTGATCGGTAGATAAAGTTAGCATGCTCGCAAGGGAAGGTTCAGGTTTACACTACCTATCCTATCTGAGGTTTCAAGCTGTTGAAGTCTATCCAGTTATCGTCAATTTCCTTCATGTGGGGGATTGTTGGAAAACTAGTGTTTTTAAGTGAAGTAAATTGGGGCTTTGAGGCACTAATTTATTTGTGAGTCATTTATGTAATGACTATGGTAATTGTGGAATTATGTTATTCTCCGTGAGTACATAAGAATACTATATTTATTTGTCCAATTCGGATATTGGATGAATAAGTTATAGAGGTTTAAAGTAGGACATTTGAAATGTTGGAAGTGGGTTATCCCACATTGGGAAAATGTGAAAGGCTTGAAGGGTTTATATACAAAGGCTCCCTTGTGGTTGGGTAAGCTTGTATAGAAAGAACTATCCCTCCCGCGCCCGCAGGGGGGGTGCAAATCAAGGTCCAATTTGGCTTGGACTGGCGAACTCGTGTGCTTGCACATGCGGACACAAATGTCGGACCAAATTGTGCTACCTAGACAAACCCGCCTTTTGCACATTTTTCTTTTGAATTTTAAATTCAATTTTCATAACCTCAACATTAAAGAGCAGATTAATTCTGTTTTAATGGTCGGTTTAATTCTGTCTTAATGTCTGCTTTAATAATCAAAACGTTTTAATTTGTAATTAAAGCGTGTTGATTTTTTGGCCTATATAAAGGAACCATTCTCCACAACAGAGAAGACGCTCACAGAAAACACTAAGTTTCTCTTCCTCTGATACACTTGCATTTGCATTGCATATTGATCTTCATCTTTCTTGGCCTCTTGTTTTGGTGATAAACTTTGTGCACTTATTCAGTTCGCCGGACCTTCAGTGCAAAGCCATCCGGTACTGCCATTGTATCCTGGGAGACGTTCGTCCTAAGTAAGAACTCCAGACACTTACATGGAGTGGGACGAATAACGTTTCAAGAAAACTGTGTGTTACACAAGCCTCGGTCACGTTTTCCTTCCACCAGCAGACATCAGTCCTTCCACCGGTAAACTTGCAGTGCTTCCACCGGTAGACTTCCAGTGCTGCCACCAAAAGACCTTCACCAGCAGACTTAGCAGCAAGTCACCAGCAGACTTGAACTAAGTCACCAGCAGACTTAGCAGCAAGTCACCAGCATAGGGAAAGTGATGTTGCTTTTTAAAAATGAGCTTTCCCCAGCATAGGGAAAGCGATAATGCTTTTTTTTAAATGAGCTTTCCCCAGCATAAGGAAAGCGATGCTGCTTTTTTAAAATGAGCTTTCCCCAGCATAGGGAAAGCGATTCTGCTTTTTTTTAAAATGAGCTTTCCCCAGCATAGGGAAAGAGATGTTGTTTTTTTTTTAAAATGAGCTTTCCCCAGCATAGGGAAAGCGATGCTGCTTTTTAAAAATGAGCTTTCCCCAGCATAGGGAAAGCGATTCTACTTTTTAAAATGAGCTTTCCCAACATAGGGAAAACTGCTTTTTAAAAATGAGCTTTCCCCAGCATAGGGAAAGCGGTGCTGCTTTTTTTAAAATGAGCTTTCCCCAGCATAGGGAAAGAGATGCTACTTTTTAAAAAAAAATGAGCTTTCCCCAGCATAGGGAAATTGATGCTGCTTTTTTAAAAATGAGTTTTCCCCAGCATAAGGAAAGCGATGCTGCTTTTTTAAAATGAGCTTTCCACAGCATAGGGAAAGCGATTATGCTTTTTTTTTTTAAATGAGCTTTCCCCAGCATAGGGAAATCGATGCAGCTTTTTAAAACAAGCTTTTCCCAGCATAGGGAAAGCGATTCTGCTTTTTAAAATAAGCTTTCCCCAGCATAGGGAAAGCGATGCTGCTTTTTTTTAAAATGAGTTTTCCCCAGCATAGGGAAATCAATGCTGCTTTTTTAAAAATGAGCTTTCCCCAACATAGGAAAAGCGATGCTGCTTTTTTAAAATGAGTTTTCCCCAAAGATAAAGCGATGCGCTTAAAACAAGCTTTCCCCAAAGATAGGAAAGCAATGTCGCTTTTAAAGCAAGCTTTCCCCAGCATAGGGAAAGTGATGCTGCTTTTTAAAAATGAGCTTTCCCCAACATAGGGAAAGCGATTCTGCTTTTTTTTTTAAATGAGGTTTCCCCAACATAGGAAAAGAGATGCTGCTTTTTAAAAAAATGAGCTTTCCCCAAAGGCATAGGAAAGCGATCTTTGCTTTTAAAATGAGCTTTCCCGGCATAGGAAAGCGATTCACTTTTAAAATGAGCTTTCCCAAAGAAAGGGAAAGCGATGTCGCTATTTAAAATGAGCTTTCCCCAAAGATAGGAAAGCGATTACGCTTTTAAAACAAGCTTTCCCAAAGATAGGAAAGCGATTCTCGCTTTAAAATGAGCTTTCCCCAGCATAAGGAAAGAGATGCTGCTTTTTTAAAACAAGCTTTCCCCATCATAGGGAAAGAGATGCTGTTTTTTTTTTTAAATGAGCTTTCCCCAACATAGGGAAAGCGATGCTGCTTTTTAAAAATGAGCTTTCCCCAGCATAAGGAAAGTGATTCTGCTTTTTTTTTTTTAATGAGCTTTCCCCAACATAGGGAAAGAGATGCTGCTTTTTTTAAAATGAGCTTTTCCCAGCATAGGGAAAGCGATGCTGCTTTTTAAAAATGAGATTTTCCCAACATAGGGAAAGCGATTCTGCTTTTTAAAATGAGCTTTCCCCAGCATAGGGAAAGTGATGCTGCTTTTTAAAAATGAGCTTTCCCCAACATAGGGAATGTGATTCTGCTTTTTAAAACAAGCTTTCCCCAGCATAGGGAAAGTGATGCTGCTTTTTAAAACAAGCTTTCCCCAGCATAGGGAAAGCGATTCTGCTTTTTAAAATGAGCTTTCCCCAGCATAGGGAAAGCGATGCTGCTTTTTTAAAAAAAATAATGAGCTTTCCCCAGCATAGGGAAAGAGATGCTGCTTTTTTTTAAATGAGCTTTCCCCAGCATAGGGAAAGCGATGCTGCTTTTTAAAACAAGCTTTCCCTAGCATAGGGAAAACAATGTTGTGTTTGCTTCTTTTGCTGCAATTGCTCTTGCTACATGCTGCTCTTGCTGGGGATTTTTTTACTTTGCTGCATCTCTGGCTTTTGCTGAGAATCTTTCCCCTTTTGTTGCTGCAATTTCCGGCCTTGGCTAGAAATTTTCCTCCTTTTGCTGCTGCATTTTTTTTCTTTTGCTGCTGCAATTCCGGTTTCAGCTAGAATTCTCTTCTTTTTGCTGTTGTAGTTTCCGACCTTGGCTGGAAATTTTCCTCCTTTTGCTGCTGCATTTTTTTCTTTTGTCGCCGCAACCCGGCTCACCGAATTCTCTTTTTCTTTGCTACGCTTCCACCTTGGTGAAATTTTCCTCCTTTTACTGCATGCACATATATATTTTTTTCTTTTGCATTTGTGCATGCACATATATATATATATATATATATATATATTTTTTTTTCCTTTTGCATGCTTTGTATTTATTTTTCTTTTATTGCATGCTTTGCATTTGCAGAATCTTACCTTTGCTGATGATTCTTCTGGCTTTTCTGCCCATTTGCGGCTGACATGTTAGGGATATGGACTTTACTCTGCTTTCAAAACGCATTTTCCCCAGCATAGGGAAAGCGATGCAATCTCTTTTTTTTTTTTTTAAGACTTTTGAATGTGCATGTGTGTCATCCATTTCTTAAACATGTTAAGACAAGATAAGCCAAGGTGATGGAAATGTAATATAAAAGCTTGAGATGTGGCTTCTGGTTGGCTTTGAAGAATTATGAGTATAGGAGCTGATGGTGATATTTGAGATGGAGGTGAGTGAAGTTTAGGGTTGCGTTTTGGTCTTTTAACTAGTGCATTATTCAAGAAAGGAATTCAATCAGAAGATCAGTAAACCCTACTAATCGATGCCTCAGAGGGGCCACCTTTTTTTTTTTTTTTGTTTCTTTCTGTTTTTTTTTTCTTGTGCTCTAACGTTTGCCTAGGTCGCCTTTTCGAGTTTTCAACCTAGCGAGATTTTACCTCATAGGGAGCCGGTCTTTCAATGCATGCAAAGATAAACCGCTTATTTTTTAGAGATCATGCCTTTGTAGCTTCTTCGTTTCTTCAGGCGAGATAAAAATGACAGATGTTTCTGGAGAATAATGAGATCCCTTATGTACTGAAATGAGTTTAGCGGGAGAAGCCCCAGGATGAATTTTTGATCAGCCACTATTCTGTAAGATGGGATGGGCAAGTTTCTGAAGAGATTGAATGGAGGCAGCCCCAGAAAGACTCGATTAGGAGAGACTTTTGTGGGAGACATAAATGAGTATGCTCAAAGAAAGAGGATTACTCTAATGGACAAAAAGAAGAGTCATGATCCAGAGTTTATCACCGAGTATCATGAGTTTCATGGACCCTACTTAACATTTATCTTTTGATAATTTTATGTATCTTTAGCAAGGAGTTCTGACCTGGACCCAGATCACGTTACAACCGATTGAAACAGAGTTATAGGTTGCGACTAGGTTAGGGTATAGTGTTTAAGTATTTGGGATGGATTAGCTTCAGGGTTGAGGATTTGATTGGCCTCTTGCTCAAAGGCATTTTGGGCTGTGGATTTGGTTATTTTCGGAAAGGCGATCGCAAAGCGATCATTAGCTGGCCTTTTAAGCGATGGGTTTGGATGAGAATTTGGTTTCTGGACTTGGTTGTAGGTATGGTTGGAAGATCGGATTTTGGCTTTGGTTATGGGTTATGGGGTTGTCCAAGAGTGATTGGTTTCTTTCCCTCTTTTTTTTTTCTTTTTTTGTTGAGAGAGAGATTTTGAGGAAATTTTTCAAAAGAGGCTTCTTTTTTTTTTCTTGACCTTTCTGAGCAATTTGGGAGAGTGCTTGAACAGATATCTGTCTTCTCTCTTTTGGGATAAAAAGGTGGTCGCTCTTGATGGATGTATATATAAGGGCGAAGCAGCCCCAGTTTTGGGAAGTTGGATCTTAGAGATGGTTAGGCTTTGGCATATGGTGGCAGCCCCTAGTGTGCCATTTAATAGCTCGGTCGCAATAGGTTGAAGATGACCTTTCACCAAGACAGAAGGTTGCTTTATCGAACTTATATTTTTAATGATTTGTGGGTCCATATTGCGAAATGACTCATTATCAATCCGTGTAGTTTTATCATGTTTTTAAATGAGTCAACTCGTCTTTTTTTTCATATAACAGATATTTTGGCGATAGGTGGTGCTCACAGATCAAGAAGAAGACTCGACAAAATATGATGCTCACAGATATCTTGTCTTCATCATTTTTTTTAATTCTCTTTTTTTTTTGAAGTGGTAGCCCCTGACATCTCAAAGTAGGACTTGCTGAATTTATTTTTTTTGAATGAAATCGAGAACATGATGCACTTATCAAGTAGTGATGCATTTATGAGAGGTTAAGAGATGAATTTGGAGATGGCAATTGAGAATAATGGTGAGGGGATTTCCTATCTTTTCATGTTTTTGGAAACAAAAGAAAACACATAGAAAATACCTCTCTTTTTTTTTCTTGAAATGAGATGTGATGATTACGTACATCTGGACAACTCTCTCGTGAGAGTAAATGATAATAGCCAAAAAAAAATTATTTTTCAGCCCCTGCAAAATTGTTAGTGGCACCAAAGAAAAACAACAAAGATCTCAATATCTACGAAAACTAACGCTGAGTTGAAAAAGAGTTGTTTCCTGAAGATTTTATTTGACAAAAGGACATTCAAAGGTAAAAAGAGTCTTTAGATGTGTATATACAAGGGTATTCTAGGGTAATTTTCACTTTTTATCAGAAACAATCATGGGTGCGGCTTCTCAATAATTTTATCATCGATAAGGTCTTGGATATCATTCCTGAGTGAGAAGCATTTATCGGTGATATGGCCACTGGATTGGTGGTATTCACAATACTTGTTGTGGCTCCATTTGGCAGGTAATGGATTTGGAGGTTTATAGTTTTCAAGGGGCTTAAGGAATCCTTGTGCTGTTAACCCTTGTAGTATCTATGACATTGGGGCATTCAATTCATCGAAGTGCCTTCTGTTTCCTTTGTAAGGTCCTATGAGACTCGTGTTGATATTACTGCTTCCTTCAACAGAATTGGCAAATTTGTTTGTCCCATATGACCATGGCACACTACTGTATTTTTCACCCGGGACTCTTTCTACAATGTTGACTTCTTTCGTAGATTCTTCCTCTGATCCGGAATAGCATAACAAACTTGGAGGTGTACCAATTTCTAGGGATCCTTTGCGTATATCTTCATCAATATGGACCCCTATCTCCACTATTTCTTTGAAATTGCTATAGGGGAGATACCGCATGTGCTCTAGGTAAATGGGTTGGAGGTTTTTGATGAACATTCTGCATGACTCAGCCGGATCAGGTCTGTCGAGTGTCTGGGCTAATTTTCTTTTCCACCTTGCTGCAAACTCAGTACAGGTTTCCTTTTCCATTTGGGTGCACGACTCGAGGTCCCTTTTATTTTCAGGGGTAGTATTATCTTTGTATCTTTCTAAAAACCCTTTTGCTATTTGGTCCCAAGTGCCCATGGTGCTATCATCTGCTAGCATTAACCATTGCTCCCCTATCAAGGTAAGGTGAAAATTGGAGGCCATGGCTTCTAAACTAGCCCCTCTTGATTGCATGCCAGTAGAGTAAGATTTTAGGTGGGAGATAGGGCATCCAGTCCCATCGAATTTTTCTATGTCGGGCATTTTGAAATTTGGGGGTAGTATGGCTGAAGGTTTCAACGTTAATGCCTGCGTAGAAAAATTTTCTTTGTTCTGAACTTTGAGCATCATATTTTTCAAGTTCTCCATGTCTGCCTCCATTTTGGTGGGAGGGGGAGTTGGATTTTGGTATATGCTGGTAGGATTAGGGAAGGTCGGATTAATTTCTGGCTGTGGTACTGGATAAGGATTTTGGGTTGGATATGGATTTTGAGCAGGATAGGGATTTTGGGCAGGATATGGATTTTGGGCAGGTAGGTTATTGGCGGTTTCGGTTTGGCAGCCAGGATCATTAGGAGGTAGATAGGTTGTAACTTGGCCTGGCGGGTTATAGTTTTTTGGGTCCATATGTGGGCCATTTTGGAGCGGATTGGTGATGGGAAAAAGAAGGTCATTTGGATTCTGGGGGATATTGGTGTTTGGGAAAGGATATGGAGGATAGGGTCATTTGTGCTGCCCGGAAATTTATTGCATATAAATTTTTTTAAAAAAAACAATATTTTTAAATATACCCGTAACAGTGACTGAAACGAGGCTGCTGCAAGATGGAGGATCATATCCACAAATATATACACTGATGTATAGGAACGCAATATTCAAATGCTTAAATAAATATAACAAGCATACTTTAGCCAGAAACAAAGAAAAACAAAAAAGTTTTTTTATTGAGTCTAGCCCTCCATTTTTATTTAAAATAAAAACGATCTCCCCAGCGAAGTTGCCACTATGAGTGCCCGGGATGCGCCCGCACCCCGCGCGCCCTTGAGTAGGGGTGCGCACCACGCTTTCCATTCCACCCTCCTTTGTTTAGGGGAGGACGAAATTAAAAATGCGGAAAGGGTGCTGTCTTAAAAAGCGTGTTGAATATGCTTTGGTCACCAAAGTGAATTTTTGGTCCATTATGGGAGCTTTGAGTTTTCTGTATCAAGTTATCCCTTTTTTAAGGGATACCAGGATGTAGGAATACATCACTCTTTCATTCACATCTTCCCTTGTTTAGAGGAAAATGGAAAGTGCAAGAAAGAATGTTGCGAGGCCCTATTATGGATTTTATGAAAATTGCCTTATGGCCTATTACGCATCACTATGAGTGCTTTGGGTTTTCTATATCAACTTATCCCTTTTTTTAGGGGATACCAGGATATAGGAATACATCACCCTTTCATTCTCATTCTCCCTTTTTTAGGGGAAAACGGAAAAGTGCAACAAAGGATGTTGCGATGCCCACTGGATCCAAAATGTTTTAATAGAGTCGCTATATTTATTTTAAGGAAGAAATAAAGAAAAACCAAAAAATAAAACCAGAGTTTGCAAAAACGGGTTCGGAGGCTAAGTTACGAGTTGGGAAGGTGCTAGGCACCCAACTCGCCCTTTCGGTCTCAAAAGCGGTTTTTGGCTAAAGTATGTTTTTTGTTATATTTATCTAGAAAATAAATAAAGCATTAACTACCTACAAATATATTCATATTTACATTATTTACGGACTTGCAGCCGTCTCCTTCCAATAATTACAAGTACATTTAAAAATATTTGGCCATAATAATGACTCTTTTTAATGATATTTTAAAACTAAATCCGGGCAGCACAACGGCTTATATTTTTACATTGGGCCGGATTTGAAAATAACTTTTTTATAAATAAACGCTCTTAAAGGCTTTACCTTTTAGAGCGTGGAGTGCTCGCTATGTCCTTCTCGAAAGATGGAGTCTTTTTTGCTTTGCTGCTGCTGCTGCGGTTCGGGCAGAGTGACTGCTTCCGAAAGTTGCCTTTGGGACCCGTAAAACGGGCTGAGCAACTGCTTGCCTTTTGCTACTTGCTTGCTTGCTGTTGACGGAAATCGAGCAGAACAAGGGCTTATTTCTGATTGATTTGGCCTTTTTACTCGGGCAGTGCAACTGCTCTTTTCGAGAGTTTTGGACCGAGGAAATAGGGTGGATACCTAACTAGGGGGTTAGATATCACTTTGACCGATTTGTTTTGTGTTTGGAGGAGGTTTGGCAGAGTTTTGAGGCTTTATAGGAGGGGGAACTCACTCTCGCTCACTGATCGCTCGCTGCGTAAAAATAACGCACAGAGTTTCGTCGGGCTTCAAGCCTTTGCGAATTATGTCCCAAAAGTGAAGCCGGGTACTGCTATTTATAGTTGGATTTGTGCTTCATCGGCTTGTACCGCGCGCTTGATAAATTTGTGCAATGCGTTAACTCTACGAGTACTGTTTGGACCCTTGGCGCCGGAACCATACTAGCTGGGCGCCGCGCCCATAAGGCCTTATGGCCACGCCAAGTGCTCATTCTTGGCCTCTTTTTTTGACGTTCTGGCCCCTGCATTTTACTGTTTTGTGCATCCTGCTTTGTCTTTTGCATTTTTAAACATTGTAACTTGACATTTGTTAAGTTTTAACAGGTCTTGATATCACATGTCAATGTTACGTACCAGGGGTACGAAATTGGGGTGTTTACACAAGCTGTTGGTGGTGTATATGTCTCCTGTTTCGACACTGGAAACGGGAAGATCTACTCGACCAAAGTGTCTTCGATGCGTAACTGCGGTGTACCGCCTTCAATACTTTCAGGTGGCTAGTGTAAGAACACGTAGGAGGTCCTTTTGGTGAAATCTTTGCGACGTCGGCTTCGTCTTTGCAGGTCGTGCTGTTAGTGTTTAATTTTGCTGCTCTGTGCATCTTCTTTGCTTAGTTTGCAATTGTCTTCGATGACGTTGTTGTTTCATTATGGCTTGAGTTTCGACACCCTTTTGACTGAGCTCCACCGTGGCTAACGAAGTCAATGTGTAGTACGGAACATAATGTAGTCATTTTCAGCAACAGAACCAAACTGATCATGTTAAAAATGTGGTGACATTTTCGTGTCGTGTCCGGGGTCGCCAAAGTCGTTGTCCGACAGTGGTCGTCGCGGTAAGATATTTGACTTGTAATGTTTGCAAAATGAAGTACCGCGAGTGGGTGGGGGTGTTCCCACAAACCCTCCTGTATATATGGCTTGTAATGGAAAGAATGTATATATGTATGTAAACCGGCGAGAAAGAGATATGAAGGGGCTGCTCCTTGGCTTTTTTGGGAAGTCGAGAGTTTGCTTCAATATGGGGAAGTTTCCCCATACTTATACTAATGGGATGCCTTCACATAATTGGGCTTGGGCCCTCCTTCTAGGTATGGGCTCGACCCAATCTTCTGAGTGTGTTTTCAGAGTACTCTTTTGGGATATATGTTCGAGCCTAATATTTTGGTGCACTTCAATATATATATATATATATATATATATATATATATATATATATATATATATATATATATATATATTGATGTATCCAAAATTATGCGGATACTCTAAGCTTGTAACAATTTGATATCTGGCTTTCAATCTATCCTTGTCTTGAAGGCCCAAACCTGTCAAGAAATCAACAACAACCGTGAACTAGGCAGGGGCTTACCCTGCAAATGCACTCCGACGTGATAATTAGCGAACTCACAGTTGAGATAATAATTTGACAGAGTTTTGGCCTATGCATATGTGAACGTACCTTCCCTCTCTGTTCCGAGGGGTTTATATAACTAGCCTTGAGGGTTGGAAACTAGTCATTTAGTGTAGGAGCAAGAAATACGAGCACGTTTATGACCACATCCTGAACGTGGGGGCGGATAACCCGGCAATAACTCCTCACGTTCAAGACAACCGTTACTGGGTAACTGTCCATGAAGGGCGAGTTTGTTAAGACTTCTCTGCCTGCTTGCTGTGTTGGCCCTTAGGCTTCGGGTTGATGGCTACTCGCTTGTCATACCTTTGTAGTCAGGAATCTGTTTCTGCTTGCCTATGACTTGAGCTTGGATCATGGAGAAAGCACGTGATTTACTCGTGACCATGAAGAAGACGTGCTGGGCACGTGACCAAAGCTTGGGACTTTTAGGCCAGGCAGTTAAATGGCCCCCTGCTTCTTGTTTGGCGAGCACACGTGCTTGGAGCGAGGAGCATAATATCTTGATTCCTTTTGAAAGCTTAATCGTTATTAGACTTGTTCATTTTGAGTACAAGAAACATTGGTCAAGTTGGCTTGATAGTGGAAAAAGCAGGTGGGTGCCAAGAGTGCACTGATGGGATGTTATAGCGTTGCCGTCACTTGGGGCTAATAGTTGCATGTGTGCATGTTTCCCGAGGCATCATTAAATGCGATGCCTCGGTTCCAGGGCCGCGTGTCCAGGAAGTCACTTCCAAAAGTAAATTTTCATCCTTTTTTGCCCTTTGTTTACCCTATAAAAACAACAAACCCCTTCCTTGATCTCCTTTACAAACCCTCCGCATTCACAAAGCCTTTTCTTCCCATGCTACTTCTCTGAATCAAGTGTGGAATGAAGAAGTGCGACAGCAAACCAGATTTTGCATTTACTTGAAGTCGAAGACCTACAATAGTAACAGGTAACCTTCAGTTCATAACTGTTCCTTCGTTTTCATTTCCATTTTCATTTATGCTTGAACCTTAGTTTAGGTAGGGACGATGCCCCTTGGGAATTCCGTTATTCCCTCTCACATTTTTCTCGAGCTTGTTGATGTGTAATATTTTAACCTTGCAAGTGCACGAGTCTAGTGAAGTATAGGTGTGCGGTAGCAAGGGTCGAACCGCAGAGAGAATAACAATTAAACAAAATTTAATCAGAAAATAAATAAAAACAATTTTACCTAAAGGTGGGTTTTGATTTGTAATTAATTAATTAAAATTAAATATTAACTAAGTAAACTAATTTAACGAATATCACAGGAATCAAAGAATTAACGAAGATTGATATGTGGGGAAAATCTAGGAATTTGGATTCACTAGTATCACCTCTTACGTGTATTTAACTAATGTATCTATCAAATTAAGGGTTCGTTCACTAGTGTAAAGGATTGAGACTTATGGATCGAGATTTGCAATCCTTAGTACCCCGCCTTAACTGTGCTTTCTTGATCCGTCTACACAGCAATTAAGGGTCCGTTATGATCACTAAGAACACACGCGGACATAGATCTAACCTTAGCCCGATCAGGAAGTTAGAGAGATCTATTTATCATTTAGGGTGGCCAATATATAACTCACGCACGATCATGCAGTTTGTTATACCCAAGAGCCTACAAATTCACTAACACAACCATTATGTGATAGCTTCAATGTAAACCAGAGATAATCTAAATGACAAATGATAATTGATAGAATATAAATTGTAATTAACACATAAGAATTGATACATGTTACCTCCAATCCCTAAACGGAGGTGGTTAGTTCATCACAGACGATGAACAAATCAATATGGAAGAAGAATACATCATCGATCTTCAATAATCAACAATGAAAAGAAATCAAAGAGTGTTTTCAGTCTTGAGAACAGCTCAAAAACTGCTAAAATTCGGATCCCTAAATATGTACTACTAAGGTTCTATTTATACTAGACTAAATATTTTGAGAATTTACAAAACGACCCAGAGCAGAAAATGGGACCAAGCGATCGCTTGATAACTTTTCCCGGGTCACCACCAGCTACTGGAATTTGCGTGGTAGCTCAGTCTTTTGGGCTGAGCGAGCGCTTGATGTCTGGTTTCCCTTTTCTTCCTTTATCTTTGAGCAATTTGTACTCAGGTCCCTAGAATATTCATTTTATGGATAAAAGGTCTGAAATTCATTAATCTTCTCAAATTTAGCCTGAAACTTATAAAGCACTAAAAACTCATATCAGTAGCTTTAGAAACTCGTGGAAAATCACAATCTAAGTATGAATATATACACAATAGATGCGTATAAAACACATCTATCAAATACCCTCAAACTTAAACTTTACTCGTCCACGAGTAAACAAATAAATACAAAAACAATAAATAGACAAAAATTAAAATACATCTTTTTGGAGGGTGACACTATTTACACTCCTCTAGAAACCACAAACTCAAGAAGACTCAAAAGAGCGACTCAACTATACAGATAAATATAAAAACAATTAAAACTTCTAACAAAGCAAAAATTAATAAATAAATAAAATCTTTTTGTTTTTATTCTCAAGTCTGAACAAAGCGAAAATTAAAGGTTTTCTCAAGGAATGCTCTACACATGTGTAAGGACTACTCTTATTACCAAATGGGTTCACTCCATCATACAAATAGTACTATGATTACTCAACTGTGTTAACACCCACTCATATGGCATATCCAAACTTAGACAGTTTAATCAAGCAAAGCACAACATTCATTCTCTCATATTTTGAAATAAAAACATGTACAAACTAAAAAGGAGAATCTACCATCAATATCCGGTCTTTCTACAAAAGAGAGAATATATAGGAATAAAAAATGCTTATACATTCATTTCATGCACTTTCTATGTATGAATACACTGCTTTTGTCTCCCAGTTATTTGCAATAGTTAAGATTATGCTAACACAACACATTGAGCTTTACCAAGAAGTGTATAAATGAAGCATGGATCAATTAAACATGTATTACTCAAATCAAGGAAGATATAGCATGATAAAGCGGCACTAGATCAATAGGACTTCATTAAGCTTGTAATGTAAGGCCAAAGGTAAAAGGGTAGCAAAAAGAAGGAAAGGAATTCAAAGCAAGAGAGTACAACTACCCAAAATCCCCATTGCTTCCATTGCATGGATACATTTCAAAACTGAGTGCCCAAATTTATTTTCTTTTTCTTTTTGGCTATGCCATCTTTTACTTTAATTTGCACTCCTTTTTTTAATTTTCCATCTCTTCACTCCATTTTTTTTTTTTTTTTGATAATAAATAGAGAATACAACGAAGAAGATGAAACTATTGGAGGATCTTTTGCAATGACAGCCCCATGCATCATCAATTCCCAACCCAAGGTCTACTCTCTCAAATGTAGGCAAAAGTGTATAGGCTTTAAAAGGTTAAGTTAATATGGGTTTAAGAAATGAAGTCGAAAGAGGGTCGATATGTGCTTAGCACACACCATTCTTTTAAATTAAGCTCTAAAAGGGACACTAGGGATATAAATATAGATAGGTCAGGAAGCTAAAAGGCTCAAACGATTCAAAGATGACCTAAATCATGTTTTAGTACCAAATCATCATAAAATTTTTTATAGAAAATGAAATACAATTATAAATATCACATTCATATATGAAATGAAGATCAACTCCTAATGTGTTTGACATAAGCATTTACTAGAAAAGATGTCGAGAAATGCAAGTCTGACATGTAATCACAATTCAAAAGTGTTCTTGAGATATATTAGCAAGACAATTTCAAAAATTCTAACTTTCATAAAAATGACCCTAATTTACAAATCAATGCAACACTCATGTATAGACGGTTACTCATCCTAAATAGGTGCACAAAACCAGTCTCGTGGAGAATGCAATGTGTACTATATACTAGATAAAAATGTCCAAATCCTTCAATAATAGTGGGGTATGAGTACACAAAGGGTGGATAATCATAGGAAATTTACACAATAGAGTAAATTCCAGAAGAATCGAGGGGGGAGTCATGCGGGTCATAGCATTAATCATCATCAACTTAAATTCCGCACACACACTCAAGAATTTTTTTTTTTTAATTTTTAATAAAAAAAATTGGAGGATGATGCTAATTGGAATAAGGCCGGATAAGTAGACAGTTGTGACTAAAACAGCCATCTACTCATCTATTTGGAAGAAACTAAAATGGTCTCTTCCTTTGTTTCTGTATCTGACATCATCAATTCCTAAAATAAAAATAAGCAAAAGCACGAAAATAGGTAGGAGAAAAGATATAAGGGACACTAATTGTCCCATGTACATAGCATGATCTACACAACAAGTTCCTAATTCTCATTAGGCTAGGGCCTAAAAGGACCCTGGACCTAGAATTCCCCCCCCCCCAAACTTAAATTTCATTTTGTCCTTAAAATGTTGGACCGACAGATAAGGGGATTGATTTGGGAAAAGAACGAAAAACAAGCGGCAGATCCGCATAACGAAGGAAGATGTTATTTAAGCATCGACTCCACTTGAGCCAGGACCATCTAACGAAGGAGGATGCCATTCAGGGATGGTTTCGGGAGGCATGTTGAGGTTGGAGGCTATGTTATGGAAAAATTGAGTATTCCACCCATAGAAGTAGTTTTGGTCAGCCTGACCCTGCTCTATACGTTGCTCGAGCGTATCTAATCTCTGGTCGACATGCTGCTGAAGCATGTCTAGCCTCTGGTCTACACGCTGCTAGAGTGTGTCTAAACCTAGCTGGACCTCCACTAACTAGGTGGAAATCTCCTCCAAAAGATCCATCTCATGATCCTCCTCAACTTCCTCGCATAGATCTATAGGGTGGCGGGCATAGGGTTGTCGTGTCCTATTCGTGATGCCCTTCTTGGCGACAATATATATATATATATATTTATTTATTTTTATTATTTTTTTTTTTGGGAAGCAGGGCGGCACCTGCAGAGAATTTATTAAATCAACAGAACAAAACATACATGAGGGGGACAGTCAGCCTTACCCAACAGCAGGGGGACAAAGGGGCCTGACCTCGAGAAGAAAGAACGACAACAAAGAAAATTAGTTAAACTTTCTAAAATTATAAAGGCCTAAACGATCATGAGTCAAAGCTTGACGGGAAACACAAGGAAGATCAACCATAGAATTATAACTCTGGAAACCTTTGCGATCATGAGCAGCAGCAGCAAGTCTATCAGCAACGCAATTTTGTTCTCGGAACTCATGATGAATTGAATAATTACCAAGGTAAGTACCACACTCATGAAGCTCATACTCAAACATCCATGGGGCATTATGACGATGAGACAAAACCTTAACTGCAACCAAAGAGTCAGATTCTACTATCACATTGGAGACATTGAGGTTACGGCAAAGACGAAGCCCATCCCGCAAGGCCTTAATCTCTGCCCCCATGTTAGTCCCAGTACCATAAAAGGCCGAAAAGGCCAAGACCAAGTTCCCTCGAGCATCACGTAAAATACCCCCACCAGTATGAATGCCTCGGACCGCAGAGCCATCAGTATTGAGCTTAAAGTATCCAGCTTGAGGGGGAAGCCAACAAACCCAGCAACCTTTTTTCAGAACCGGAGAAACGACAGGGAGACCAAGCCGATCCATACCCACACTGGCCAAATGAGAAAGCTGAGACTTAGGACGAAAAACCATGAGCATATCAAATAAAAGATTTTGAATACAGGCGATGATCTTGTCTGAAAGCATAGGAATTCCTTCAAAAACGGGACTACATCTAGCCTTCCAAATTTCCCAACAAGAAAAAAGGAGAATACCCAAACAACAAGCACCAAACTGATTACAACATGAGGTTTAGAAGACCATGTAGCAAATAGATGATCCATCGAGCCATATAAACCACCCATGTTAAAGTGATTTGGAAAAAAAAAACCCAAACAGCCTTGGCAATATCAGAGTGGAGGAACAAATGCGCCAAAGATTCACGGGCCGGCAGAAGACAGCAGCGGCATTTAGAAACTATTGGGATCCTTTTAATGTGCAGCAGGAGATCAACTGGAACAACGCCATTACATAATCTCCACATAAAACAGCTAACTTTGGCAGGAATCCAAGGTTGCCAAATCTTGGAAGCCCAGGAAACAATAGGGGATGAATAGCGAATAAAGTCCAGAAAATCTGAAACGATGAAGGTACCCGAATTGGAAAGAGTACAAATCAACTTGTCTGGCACCCACTGATCGCAAACAACACTTCTAACCACTGCATGAAGATGAGAAGGCACCCATTGAATGCTTGGTCGGCCTTTGCGGAGGCTGTTGAGCAGATAACAGAGCATCAACGGGGCGAGGTCCTTCAGAATCTCCCGCTGGGTTATCGACCAAAAAAACCCGCCTACAATCATCTATCTACCAAGAAAACAGGGAAGAAGACCCATAATTGCTTTCCACTGAGGAGCCGCTGCAAGGGGGCTTGAAAAACCTTTTTCCCCGTCATATTTCGTATGAACAAGCAGCGTATAGAGGCTGGTGCCTTGAATGGCACGGGCCATCTTTGCAGAAAAGACATGACATGGCGAAGTGGCCGTAAACCAAGCCACGCCCGGAAGGCCGAGGTGACGACCAACAACCCAATGAGCGATGACTCCCAGCCAGAGCTCATAAGAAATTAGCCATATGAGATTCTAGCTGAATCACCGATAGAACACGAACTACGACCAAGGTGTGGATGGGAATGCTACTCAATATTGACTTCAACAAAATAAGACGCCCCCATAGATAACAGGCGGACTTTCCATCCAGATATCTGACGAATAATTATGTGCTCAATATCTTCAAAATAAGAACGCTTAACTCGCCATTAAATATCGGGATCCCCAAATAGCAGCATAGGAAAAACATGTCTACTCTGACTCGACCGGTATGATCGGCGAGATTTGGCATGAGAACAGAGGAGATGAGTATAAAATCCATGTTAGCGAGGTTAATAAGGCAGCGAGCTTTGTTCATGCGATGGAGAACGGCGGAGGGAGAATGGATCTTTTAACGGCATTGCAAAGATTAGCATATCGTCGCGTCTGGCAGATGGGATATCAATAGGCCACCAGCCATGAGAGTAAGGAAGTAATAGATTGATCGGCGCTTTATTTAGGGTAATAAAAAAAGAACTTGGGCGAATGAATTACAAAGGGATAGGGTCCTTGGCGAAGCCAGAAGAGGAGAAGAAACCAAAACAACCACCATTAACTTGAATAGAGTACCAAGCATTACCAATCGGCCTCTGACCAAATCACGAAGGAAGAACTAAAACCAGAGACAAGAGATTTCGGAGAAAATCCCTCCCAAGCGATTAAGTAGGCTTTACTCATATCAAGCTTGAAAGCCACATTACCACCAGACATTTCCAACCAATCATGTAAATTAACTCTTTGCGCCAAAGAGTGATATTTTCTGAATGCTCATGCAATGCCTTGGATTGTTCGAGGAAATGATATGCAGCGAGCAGTAGCAAGGCAGTGGCTACAATCTTAGAAATGATCTTACTCGTGAAGTTGGGCGATGGGGGCTGTCAAACAAACTGTCGATTATCCACCTTAGGGATAAGAACTAAAGTAGTAACAGCTGAGCATACCCCTATGCAAACAAACAGCCAAAAAACTCTGAACATACAATAACCTCACACTTGATGATATTCCGCAACCCACAAAGTGCCATAAAACAATGGGACTGGAGCATTGTTTGGATTGAGATCATAATAGCCTTCAAATCTCGGCCTCAAAAGGGATTTGTAAAGATCGTCATTGTTACGAAGAGTCACCTTGCTTTGAATG
>JABEVN020002512.1:0-21210 GCA_013146195.2 Codonopsis lanceolata
GACACATTAAAAATTATAATGATGAGTCATTTAATAGGACCCAAAAGATTAAAAAATTATTATTATTTGCTTGAGCTTGTAAAGTCGGTAGAGCACCGGGAACAACATCATTCATCAACGACAGCGAAGAATTACCCACTATCAATGCGGGGAATTTGGACAATGAAATCAAAAGAGTCAAAATCGGCAACTACCGCAAGGTTCACGAAAAAAGGATAACACTCATGGATCTCCTCAAAGAGTTCGTGGACATGTTTACCTAGTCCTATGAAGATGTGTCGGGGGTAGACCCATCCATAGCCAAACAGGATCCCGCGTAGGATGCTCGGCCAATGAAGCAAAAGCTCCATCGCATCAAGCGAGAATGGTCACTACATGTTTAAAAAAAAGGAAATCATGAAACAGCCGCCGTCAACTTCATTCGGGTAGTAAAAAAATAAAAGAAGAAAAAAGAGTTAATAAAGAAAAAAAATACCCGATCGGGCTGTCAATATAGTGAAGCGTTCCAAAGCCCAGCGGGAAGGTTCGGATCTGCGTAGACCTCGGCAAGGTGTTGCCCAAAGATGACCTCTTTCTACCCAATGTTGATATTGTGGTAGACACCATTGCTACTCACAAATCAGATCCTTCATTGGCGGCATGCGGGGCTATAGTCAAATCAAAGCGGCATGAGACCAAGAAAAGACCTCATTCACCACCCTTTGGGGACCTATCATGTCGGGCCGTGCGGGCTAAAAAAAAATCTTTGGGCTACTTATCAAAGGCTACCACTCTCTTCCACGATGTCTGTATATTGTCAAGAGATCCGGTCGAGGAGATGTCGTACTCCTCTGGCCGAGGAAATAAAAGACCTTGTTCGACCTCAGATCTTAATGAGCTCAAAAGGTATTATTCTCGAACCACCCTATCGGTAAGTGCTTCCCTCTCGGATCGCTAAGTGAAAACCGAGAAAGAGCGGCCTAGGCAAAATTGGTGCAAATAAAAAAAACAAATAAAAAGGAGAAATAAGGGCTCGCTAGGTTGAAAACCGAAAGGCGGCCCTAGCCAAAAGTTAGAGCGAAAAAAAAAAAAAAAAAAAAAAACAAAAAGAACAAAAGAAGAAATAAGGGCTTGCTAGGTTGAAAACCCGAAAGTATGCGACCTAGGCAAAAGTTAGAGCATACATATAAAAAATGGAAAATCGAGGAGAGAAAGGGGAGAAGGCACTCTTTGAATCCTCGGCATCCTATCTAAAGACTTCAAAGACATGCAACGGGCTCGGCCGACAAAAGAAAGAAAAAAAACCACGATAGAAGCTCATATTAAAACACTAAAATATAATATTATTGGTCTAAAGTGCAACTTAGGAATTTTCATTAAGACATTTACATTATGCATTATGCACGCACATATATACTTTGCCTATACCCCCCTTGTTCCCCAAATCTCCCTTCGTTTGCGGCTTCAGCCCAGTGGTCCATCGGTGCATGCGGCGTCCGCCAATGGGCCCATATACTTCTTACGCAAGGCACGAAAAAGGCTCGTCTCATCGAACAAGAAGCACCGAAGTATCCACGTCCTATTCATTATCCGCATGCCGATCCCCGAAACGCTGGCTAAACGACCAAGCAGTGGGATTCCGACCATTCGCTGCTGCCCTGGGTGATTGCGAAGAAAAATGCAGGGGCTATGAGAATAGCCTTATGCCAAGTGTAGCCTGCCGCAACAACTATATGGCCGAGAACACAAGGAGGTGATCGCCTTTTTCCTCTCCCGCATATCATAAAAAACAAACAAACAAACAAAAAAAGAGAGAGAAGCCCGCTCAAGCCCAAAGGTATACTCCTTTAAAACTCATTTCTAAGATACATCGCACCATCACCCTTAGATACCGGTATAGCTTTATTTCCTGCATGTGTTTTGAGTGTACATTTTATTTTTTCATATCATGTAAAATTATATTGCATTACATAATCCATGTTTGTACAATTTTCAAAAAAACAAAAAAAAAACAACAAAACAACAAAACAACAAAAAAAAAAAAACAAAAAAAACAAAAAAAACAAAAAAACAAAAAACAAAAAACAAAAACAAAAACAACAAAAAAAACAACAAAAAAAAACCAAAAAAAAAAAAGAGAAGAAGAAATGAAGGAAATAGAGAAAATTCACTCCGTCGGCAATGGAAGAAAAAGAAAGCAGAAAAGAGACAAAATGAAGGCTTTGCCTTCATTCCCATAGATGAAGAAAGGAGGAAAAGTGGGACTTTTCACTTTTCCCCTCAAGCAACTCGAGAATCGGCGCTTAAGTCCTCAAAATTCCAAAGTTGCAAAGTGCCCCCCTAAGACTTAAAGTTAACAAAAGTAATTTTGTTAACCAAATTTGACGGCCTTTCATCCCAAGAGCAAGGAAAAACTCATGTCCCCGACAAGTCGGCATAAAGACAAGCGAAAAAGTCGAGAAAAATTAGGCTGCGGCAAAGGTAAGCATCCTTTCTTTTTTTATATAAAAAAAACAAATTAAAGAAAAATCAGAAATAAAGTCATGAAAAAGAAAAAGAAAAAAAAAGAGATCCCCAACTGCATGAAAAGTCAGAACTGCAGAAATAGCCAAATCAGCTGAACCAGCAGCAACAGTCAAAAGCATGAAAATGTAAGAAAGGTAAGGTTTCTTATTCTACTTTCAATAATAAAAGAAAAATCTTTTTCAAAAGGTTTGTTTCAAAAAAAGAGGAATATTCAAAAACAAAAAAAGAGAGGAAGAAGAAAGAAAAGTCTTTATCGTATCCAGCCAGTTTTTGATCGTTGGATACAATTTTCGGAAAAATTTGAAGAACGTTCTTTATCGTATTCAATGTCGGTATTTGTCGGTCAATCGAGTTTTAAAATCGAAGGTCCTCTTATTGTGTTTGGAAACAAGGTATTTGGCCAGCCAGACATAATTTTGAAATTGCCTCTTAACATATTTCAACGTCAGGTATTTATCGGTTGAAGTATGGTTTTCGAAATACACAAAAATCTTCATACCGTATTTGACAACGGTTTCGGACCGAATATCGGACTTTTCGAACATAAAAATCTTATCTTCGTTTGTGTTCTCGGATGGGTTTTGAGCCCAAATCAGCTGAACCCGCAGCAGCAGTCAAAAGCATGAAAAGGTAAGAAAGGTAAGAAAGGTAAGGTTTTCTTATTCTACTTTTAGAAATAAAAAAAATCTTTTTCAAAAATTTTTGTTTCACAAAAAAAGAAAAAAAAAGGAATATTCAAAAAAACAAAAAAAAATGAGAGGAAGAAGAAAAGAAAAATCTTTGTCGTGTCCAACATATTTCGATCAGTTGGGTGCAGTTTTCGAAAAATTTGAAGAAAATTCCATTTTTCGTATTCGAAGACAGTTTTTATCGGTCGAATACAGTTTTCGAAAATTTGAAAGTTTTCTTATTATGTTTGGAAACAAGGCTTTTAGCCAGCCAGACATGATTTTGAAAATGCCTCTTAACGTATTTCAACGACAGGTATTTTCCGGGTGAAATATGGTTTTCGAAATACACAAAAATCTTCATACCGTATTTGACAACGGTTTCGGACCGGAAGAATATGATTTTTCGAAAAATATGAAAATCTTTTTTTCGTTTGTGCTCTCGGATGGGTCTTTGACCCAAAGAGCACAACATCCTCGTTGGTTGTTCGTCTTGCTTGAGGCCGAACTACGTTTGGTCTGATTCCTTTTATTAAGGGATACGTAGGCAACCTACATTAGTAGGTCCGACCATCAAAGCACTTAATTTGCATATCTGCTTAAAAACTGCGATAACCTGCTATAACTGACTAAAAATGTCTAGGATATGGAGGTTTGTCTCATGTTATAAATTGCTGCATTATAACTGGTACCTGTTGCATCTTTCTCCCTCGTTTTATAATTGAACGAAATTGGAGAGTCTATTCTTATCAACGGTGTTCGTCTACTCAGTAAGCTGCGAGTTACTCGTAGACTCCATCGTTGAGGGGCTCTGTAGACACCCCAATTTCGTTCCCCTGGTATGTGACATGACATAAAATATCAAGACCTGTTAAAACATTAACAAATGTCAAGTTACAGGGTTAAAAGTGCAAAAGGACAAAGCAGAATGCGCAAAAGGATGAACTACAGGGTTTAAAGTGCAAAAATTGAAAGATATTGAAAACTAGGCGCCACCCATATGAAAATTGCGCATGGCGCCCAATTTGCTTGTCCAGCGCCCAATTTGGGCTTGATTGCGCCCAGTTTCTTCAACGATGCACTGTAGACTTGCCGTAATGTGCAATGTCTCCCGCGACTGGTACAATTCTCCAATGCACAAGGAAGGAAATTTAATTCCATCGATGTCCTCAATTCTTCCTATAAATACAGGCCCCCGGCTCTTCATTCAGCACACCTTTCATCGATAAAAAATTCTCCGCGTTCTCGTTACGCTGGAGAAATAGAGAGCGAAGTGAGATAGTGAGTGATCACCTCAAAAAGCCTCGAAACCCTGCCAAAACTCTTCCCAACACAAAACCAACTGGTAGAAGTGAGCCTTAGCCCCCCAGCTAGGTATCCACCCTATTTCCCTGGTCCAAAAATCGTGGAAAGAGCAGTTGCTCGGCCCGATTTAAAAGGCCAAATCAACTAGAAATAAGCCTTTATTCTGCCCGATTTTCGCCTACCTCAAGCCAACAAACAACCAAACACAAACAGTTACTCTGCCCAAATCCCGAGGCCAAAAGTAACTTTCGGAAGCAGCCACTCTGCCCGAATCTTCATAACACTTCACAGCACACAACAACAAAAAAGACTCCCTCTCCCTGAAGGACAGAGCGAGCACACCCTAGGCCGTCAGTAAGTCTTATTTTAAAGTTTTTATTTGTAAAATTATTATTTCCAATCCGGCCCAATGTAGATATATAAGCAGTTGTGCTGCCTGGATTTAGTTAGGAAATAGTACTAAATATAGCCGTTATTATGGCCAAATATTTTCAAGTATATCTGTAATTATTTGTAAAGAGACCTTGCAAATGCGTCTCAAATAATGTAGACAAATGGATGTATTTGTAGGCGCTAATGCTTTATTTATTTGTTAAATAAATATAACAAAAAGCATACTTTAGCCAAAAACTGTTTTGAGACCGAAAGGGCGAGTTGGGTGCCTAGCACCTTCCCAACTCGTAACTTAGCCTCCGGACCCGCTTTTATTATCTCTGGTTTTCATTTTGGTTTTGCTTTATTTATTCCTTAAAATAAAGATGGCGACTCTAAAACATTTTGGATCCAGTGGGGCCTCGCAACATCTTTCCTTGCACTTTTTCGTTCTCCCCTAAAAAAGGGAGAATAGGAATGGAAAGGTGATGTATTCCTATGTTCTGGTATCCCCTAAAAAAGGGATAACTTGACATAGAAAACCCAAAGCACCCATAGTGATCCGAGATAGACCATAAGACTATTTTCATAAAATCCATAGTGGGGGCGCTGCAACATTCCTTCCTTGCACTTTCACGTTTTCCCCTAAAAAAGGGAGAATGTGAATAGAA
The DNA here is from genome assembly GCA_013146195.2 of Codonopsis lanceolata. Classification (NCBI taxonomy): domain Eukaryota; kingdom Viridiplantae; phylum Streptophyta; class Magnoliopsida; order Asterales; family Campanulaceae; genus Codonopsis; species Codonopsis lanceolata. The sequence continues at coordinate 5,522 of JABEVN020002512.1, forward strand.
GGGTGATGCATTCCTATATCCTGTATCCCCTAAAAAAGGGATAACTTGACAAAGAAAAACCAGAGCTCCCATATTGGATCAAAATCCACTAAAGGCAACCGAGGCGCATTCCAACGCGCTATTCTAACAGCACTTCTCTCGCACTTTTGATTTCGTCCTCCCCTAAACAAGGGAGGGTGGAACGAGAGCAGTGGATGTCACCGCATCCGCACGTACGCGTACCCCTATCCAAGGGCGCGCGGGGCGCCGGCGTATTTCCCGGGAACCCACAGGAAGATCTTGTCCAGCCCTTCAACCTCGACAAACTAAAAAGGTACTATGCCTGAGCCATTTTATCTAGCAGATGCTTCCCTCTCCAGCCCGCTAGTCTGAAAACCCGAAAGGGCGGCCTAGGCAAAAGTTAGGGCCTAAAAAAACAAAAAAAAAACAACAATAAAAATGAGAAATAAGGGTTCGCTAGGTTGAAAACCCGAAAGGGCAGCCTAGGCAAAAGTTAGAGCACAAATAAAAAAAAAGAAAAAAATTAATAAGGAGATAAAAAGGAGAGGGAAGGCATTATTTGAAGCCCTCAGCATACTACTTCCAAGTCCTTAGTGCATCAAAGGCTCGACTGACAGAAGAGAAAAACCCCGACAAAAAGCTCACATTAAAATACTAAAATATAATTTTACAAGTCCTAAGGTGCATTGTACATATCTATATATACTGCCTGTACCCCCTTTGTTGCCCCAGAAACAATTCCTTTTCTTGCAGCTTTAGCCCCAGAGCGGTCTATCAATGTCTATGGCATCCACCAAGCCGGGCCCATATACTCTTTCTACGGGGTGCGGAAGAAGCCCTAGACTCGCCAGCATATGAGCCGCCAGAGGTGTCTCCCTCTTCATCGTCAGCATCCCGTTTTTCTGGACAGCTGTATTACTCGGACCAACCCCATCATCTCTGAAACCAGTACCCCATACAGGTGGAGGAGGAGAAGCAGCTATCTCTTGCTCCCATGGATTGTCCTGCCTGCTTGCCATGCTCAGCCGTGGAGGTTCATTACCGCCAACTCTCAGAGCCGTGCCCCAACCAGTCTGGGGAGGAGCAGCTACTTCTTGTTCCTATGGGTTATGCTACCGACTAACATTGCTGAATCTGCTCAATCTGTGCATCGGCTGGACCGCTCGAGTATCAGGCGTGTAGCACGACTCGCTGAATTCAACTAACCATGAGCTATCAATGTCCTCGCCTACCTCCATCAGGCGAGCATCCACTCTGTTAGTTATATGGCGACCCAACAAGTGTCTCAGTCCACGCCGGATAGTGCGAGACGGCCCCTCAGCAGTTACCATGATCCATGCCAAATACCCAAGGGACAGAAGCATATAGTCAGAATATGGATAGGCTGCCTCCAGCCTCTCAGAATCTCTAAGCCACATGCCCTGAATAGTGGAACCCAAGCCCTCGTCCGTAAGCTCCATTCCCATGCATATAGGACGGGTGGTGTCCAGGATCACTTGCTCTCTCTCGAATTGCCGCAAGATCTGGTCCGGTTGATAAAAACAGGTCCGATGAAGACCCAACATGACTACTTGACTATACTCATCGGAATGTCGAAGAAAAAGCCGGATCTCCCAATGTCGAATGACCCAGATTATGTCCATCGAGCCCCAACTATAAAAGTGATCAACCCAATCAATTTCAGAATAATTGGTCTGAGGAAAATGTCTGCGCATGCCATAAAGTGATGGGTCATAAGGAGTTCCATGCGGCACGGGAGCCTGAACCCAGAGGAAATGCTCTTCTAGCCACATATGAACCAGAATGGGGCTACCGGTAGGGAACAGTTCATCACCAGTAGCAAAAGCAGTCAGGCCCGCGAAGGTCTCCGCCAAAATCACCGGGACAATGTTCAGCCGGCGATCTCGAGCCTGTAATGCCAGGTGAACGACCCGCGCATCGACAAATCCGGGTAGACCAACTATCAAGTACCTCCTACTACAAGCGAGAAAGAGTTAGCCACGCGAGATAGTCCACATCATCCTCCCTGTATTCTATGAAGGCTCTAGGAAGAACCATTAAATTAAAAGTCTCCCCATTGAACAAACCTGGAGTAGCACTGCGGGTAGAATTAAAAGGCTCCCGGATAGCCATATATGGACGTCTTCGGCGGCGATCGCGACGAAGGTGCCACCCGACATCGCTGAGAACTCCTCAAAAGTAGGACACATCTCATTCATGCCGAAGTTAAATAAATTGTCCTGAGGAGACCAAAACCTGGCGGCTCCCCTCAACATGTCCCAGTTTATAATGACATTCCGCCAGGACAGAAGGCACCTGAATCCATAAAGATGATTAAACCAGTCCCTCTCGTCGGATCGCAAGGAGAGAATCCAATAATCCAAGGCATTCTCGTAAACTTCAATTTCTAAAGCCGTGGGAATACGTGCGGCCATTTATAAAACGAGATGCAAAGGATTTTATGTGGCTAAAGAGAGCAACGACAGGACAGAAAAGGTCCAGTGAATTGTAAAGAGACGAAATGAAATGAAATGGTATGAAATTAGGCTGGTCTCCGTCTGAATTTATACCGAAAACTGAAGAAACAGACAGTTCAGTGCACAGTGCGTGAATAGTAAGTGAACAGTGGCTGCACAGGAAGAGCCATGGCGCCACCATGACCCTCCCTTGGCGCCGCGCCATACCCCCCATATGGCCGCGCCAAGTGCCTTCTACTATGCTGAGAATTCTACCTGGTATCCTGGTTTAATTGTCCGACAGTCCACCGTTCCTACGTCTGATCGCGAGAAAGAAAGAAAGGCTATGAAAGACGGCTATGAACACGTGTTCAATAGCCACAGGGCACCGAAATAATAAAGGAGGTGGCCGTCTTTCTGTTCCGGTATCACCTGAAAAGCCCACTCCGATCCAAAGGTGTATTCTCATAAACTCCCTAGCTCCCTTAATGTACAGCATGCCATTACCCTTTAGATGTCTGGTATAGCTTTATTTTCTGTGTGAATTTAGTTTTGCATGTGTAATATATTGCATCACATACATTTATATTGCATTATATCATAATGTCTGTACAGGTTGCTGTTACAAAAAAAAAAAAAATATATATATATATATACATGAAAAAAAAGAGAAAAAGAAAAACACTAATATTCGCAGGAATCCGAAACTAATGTGCTCGGGACGACTGACTCCTATTAAGGCCACCACCCATGACCCAGGGACCTGTTGTGCCACCAGCTCTGTATCCCCGACCTCTACCCCGACCGCGGCTCGACCCGACATCATCATCATCATCATCGTCATCATCATCACCTCGACGTCTGGGCCGCCGCGCTATGCTGCTCCCCCTGCAAGAGAACTCATCAGCAAGTTTCTGATAAAGCTGCGATCTTGGCGAAAAGCGACTTCTTATAGGTAGACACGTTCACCTATATAAAAAAAAATGTGTTAGTCTTCAAAAAAAAATTATGAAAAATATATATATGTGAGTGCATGAAAAAAATATAGATACAAGAAAAAAAATAAGAGAGATAAAGAAAGAGAGACAATAAAGGTAAATGTGTCTACCGAACGAGCTGCTCGGGACGCGACGCTCCTCGGGAATCTCGACATCAGGAAGAACCTGCTCTACCGTATTACCACCCCACTGATACTAAAAGGTGGAGAACATATCATCAGACTCTGTAAACATCAGGTTCTCGTCGAGAGATGAAGTAAACTGACCACGGCTTTGGCGAAGCATCGAGAATGCCGCTGGGCACAGGGAGCGAGGAAAAGGGGGATGCAGCATTAGTCTCAGGAAATCCTCATACGCCATCATTGGATAATCTGTCACTAGCATGAGGTATTTCGCCAGGTACTGATACTTGTTTGGCAGTCGATCGGGCTCTAACACCCAGAAAGGAGGCCGAGGAGGCACCACTGGAGCTACTAAAACGGACTGATGCTGACGGTTCACCCGCTCGCCCATATATAAAGAATCCACCATGATGGAAACCATCAGTATCCGACAGCGGCTGAGTCTCAAAGCAACTGCGTAATGCCCCTCCAGACCCTCCCAAGGAAGGAAGTGCACTGTACTAGGACTCGAGCTAACAATCCGTTCCAGCACTCTCTTCCCTATCCTTGCAAACCTCGTCTTGGGTCGGATAAACCCTGTTACTATCAACGTACTGGGACAAGTATGGAGGCTGGTGAACTCGCCGAATGAGAGGACCCGTCGAAAAATGAAAAAATGAGAAGGCCCAGACTTGCAAAAAAAAAAAAAAAAATATGTTTTCAATAAAAAAAGAGCAAAAGAAAATATGTGCTGAAAAAATTAAAAATAAAAAAGTATACATAAAAAAAAATATAGAGAAACAGCAAAAGCAGGAAAGGGCATATACCTCCCACGCGGGGGCAAAACCATTTAGAGTCAGCGAGTCATTCCGGCAGGCCCTATCCATGGAAGCATACAACTTAGCCAAGCCTGCCTGTCCCCAGTCATAAGAAGGGATCCGCTCAAAATCTTCTAAGCAAGCCAGGACGAAAACCCTCAGGGTGGTAGAAGAGTTGGCAAAGAGCGATGTGCCAAGAAAGAAAAATAGAAACGCTCTAGCCACTCGAGTCACGACAACTATATATCATTGGCCCACGGCATTCTGAGAAAGCCATCTCCTGCAGCGCCAATAAAAATCTCATCCGTCGATTTGAATTCCGACTCAAAACCCGAGGTCCACTACCTCCTCCCTAGCCGAAGCGGAGAGAAAAGTCGAGGAGCAGGGGTCTCCCTATCTTTGGTAGAAATGCCCGTGATCGCGGCAAAATCATACGGGGTCATGGTCACGTCCCCCCAACTGAAATGGAAGGTATGGTTGGTGTCCCACTAGAAGTCCCTGAGCACATCAAAAATAGGCAGATAGCTCGTGAAGTGGCTGAAAGAATGCATGAAGACACTAAAACCGGAGCCCTCCACCGAAATTTGTCTTGCCTCGGGCAACATGGCATAAAATCTCGGTAACATTGGCGCATGATGCCCGCGCCTCTGGAATTCCTGCGAATCTAAAAAAAGGGGAAAAAAGAAGGAAAAGGTAAGTTCCCTATCCTTATTTTTCTTTGTACAGTCTTTTGATAAATAAGTATGAATAGATAATAAACATGTTGCATGCATGGTACTTCATAGAAAAAATATGCAGCATCCTAAAATAAAATAATTAAAAAAAATCAAAAATCATTTTTTAGTATTTTTAAATAAACACTTACCATTTTTTATATGTACATGTACATAAATTCACATGTAAGTAAACATTTAATTTCATTAAACATAATTCTTTTATGAAAAACAAAACAAAACAAAAGGTATACAAATAATAAAAAAAATGTATATGTTGTAAATATATGACACATTTTTTTACAATCTTTCGATAAATAATAAAAATACATTTAAGAATGTATTTAAAAAAAAAAGGGATTATGTGCAAGTAATTTTGCATTTAAATAGTTATTTTCGCATCCTAGGCATCATAGGAGTGCATGCATGTTAGACTGCATTTATCATGTACATAACAAAATAGGAAAATGTTCATATGTCATCTCATAACTGTTCTGCACTGCATTTGCATCAAATAAAGTAGTTCATGCATCCATTATGTGTATTTTATTGTCCAATAAGCTGCATCGAGAGTGCACTAAAAAGAAAATAAAATGCCGCCAATCATGAAAATAAATATTTTTATGACATTTACTATGTTCCTGCAGCATAAGCATGAATAAAAAAATGAATTTAAGGGCATGAAATATATCTGTTTTGTCCCATTTTTATCCGAAAAAAATGCCTGAAAGCGCATTTCGGAAAATTTAAATTGTATTCCGAAAAGTCCGTCTCGTTATTCTATTGCATGCAAAAATATGTTTTAGTGTAAAACATGCATCATATAGCCTCATTTGCATTTTATAATATATATCATGCATAGTAGGGTCAAATAGTGACCACTAGTTCAATCATGCATCGCAAAAATAAATCATATAAATTTCATGCATCACTACTTAATTACGTCATTTAGGCATAAATAAAACATGCATAAACATCATTAATAAAGACAGGAATGCTCAAAAAGTTCTAAACAGTGCAGAAATTTAGCAGATCTGAAGTATAGCCAGGAAAATCTCGAAAAAGAAAGAAACTTACAGCGGTGGGAGGAAGATTAGACACGTGAGTGGTCCTCAAGATATTGCCCCAGTCATCGATAGAATATCGGTATCTGAGCTTATTCCGGATCAAGGGAGGAAACTCTTTCCTCCTTTCGCCAGATCCTGGCTGCATAGGAGCCTTCCCCTTCCTGGATCGAGAAGAAGATGCCTTCTGCTAAACAAAACATTGAAATTGGCGGAAGAAAATTGAGAAAATGAGCGAAAATAAAGTAAAAAAAAAAATAGACAGCAGCAACAATGGCGAAGGAAAGAAAAAAAGAGAGAAAGAAGAAGAAAGGAGCAGTAAGCTCCTCTCCCTCACTCCCGTCCATTATAAGGGAGGAAAAGGAATTTTTCCTTTCCCCCCTCCCTCCAAAGTTTGAAGCTGCGACACTTAAGCCCCCAAGTTCCAAAGTTTCCAAAATGGTCCCTGAGCTTAACGAAGAGCTAACGAAATTAATTTTGTTAACCAAAGATTGACGACCATCCATCAAAGGACAAAGAAAAATATCCCCAGCAAGTCAGCCACAAAATCAAGGAAGAAAAAAAAAATCAAGCGACAGAAGAAAAAGAAAGAAAAGAAAAAAAAAAAGAAAAAGAAAAAAAAAGAAAAAGAAAGAAAAAAATGTAATAATCCCCGGCTTGAAAAAGCGGGAATGGTAAAAATGCCAAAATCAGCCGAATCCGCGGCAGCCACTCGGGCACAGAAAAGGTAAGAAATGTATAGTATTCTTACCCTAACCTTAAAATAATTTCCTTTTAAAAGTTTTTTTTTTTTAAAAAAAAAAGAAAAGTTTTGTTTTGTTTTTCAAATAAAAGGAAATTTCTTTTTCAAAAATGAGTTTTTTGGACTTAAAAAAAACACAAAAAAAGAGGGATATTTCAAAACAAAAAAGATAAATATTTCAAAATCACAAAAAAAGATGAATATTTCAAAAGAGGAATATTTTGTTAGATTTATATATGTTCATACATTACCCTAGTTTTATACTTCAGTGGCTAATCGGGTTACGTATCGATTAACGTGGTAACTGTGTATAGAACTTTGCCAAGTATAGTTTTTATAGGACTTTACAGGTTCAGCGGAAGACCTCTTCCAAGCTTCACCGGAAGACCTGCTCAAGCCTTACAAACGGCAGACCTTGAGTACACCTGGTCATTCATGACGTGTCCTGTCCAGCAAAGATTAATGGATCAATTTAAATTTATCATTATCCATGTTTGAATTTAAATTGAGACATTCCCAGACACCTCAAACCCGCCGAAAGCAGCTTTCCGAAAAGTAGGAAGACTTTTCACAGCCAATGGTGAAAGTAGACTGTCACTATCGCAACAACTCTCTTAGATCTGACATCAAGATTGCCCAACTTTCAGAAGATCTCAGTAATCATTTCCTGCTCGATATCTGTGAAGACGAAATTCCTGACTGACAGCCCCATGCATTTAATGCATTCAACTTAATAGAGCTGTTAAAGTCCTCGTCTTCTCCAACGGATCTTTTGAGTACACCTGCTATAAATACTGCCATTAAAGACTGACAACACAGTAAAAGAGAGATCAATCGAACACTTGAAGAATTGCTCTGAAACTCTACAACTCTAAGTCTTACTACTCAGTGCATTCAAGAGATCCTCAACAGATCCAGAAGTCCTCGTCAACAACAAGAAGTCGTGCATCAACATTTATTGTTTAACTTCTTGTTGTTATTCATTCTATAATTATACTTCTGCACGAATTAAATATCTTGTTTTCACATATATTTAATTCCTTAGACCCCAAACACAAGTCAATATTTTGTACACGATCTATTGGTAATATTCTTTGAAATAGATCTAGTGGAAAACATAGTGCACTATTTAAATCCAAGGTTGACTGCCTTGGTGGTGGACGTATCACTCTTTATAGTGTGAACCATCTCAAAATACTTGTGTTATTCATTTACTGGTTGTCTTCTGTTTGAACTGTTTATTACTTTATTTATCTTTATCCCTTAACAGCAGAATTTAAGTAACCTGTTAAGGTCTACCGATAGTCCTTATCGGCAGACTTGAAACAGCTTCATTGAAAGTCTTCCGCTACTTCAATCTTTTCAATAGATTGAGAGTACCTTTCAAAGAACTTAATTAAAAGTTTTTAAGTGTATAATAAGCTATTCAACCCCCCCCCTTCTAGCTTATTATTGTGCCCGTTGGGACCCAAAATTGGTATCAAAGCTTTACTTTTTGAAAACAAGTTTTTCCAAGATTAAACTCTTGAGAGATTCGATCCAATGGCACAAACACACTACATGCTACCTACATCTAATGCGAACCACGTCCCAATATTGGACGAAGGCCATTTCGATGTATGGAAGGATAAGGTAATGCGTTTTATGAACTCTATTGACAACAGATTATGGAAGTGCGTTACTACAGAACAACATGTACCAATGAAGGCCAACCTTCTAGCCTCCATCGCTGGGAATCCTGCAGAAGTTCCCAAAGAAGAATCAGAATAGATAGAGGACGACATAAAACTGGTAGAGCATGACAGTAAAGCCATCAACATCATTACTAGCTCTCTAGACACAAGCACATACCAGCAAGTGATTCGATGTACAACTGCAAAAGAGATGTGGGAAGCTCTTGTGGAATACTTGGAAGGAGACCAAGACACAAGAGATAATGAAGTACACATACATCCAAATTTGATTCCTTCAAAAAGGATCCAAAGAAACCTTGAGACAAGCATACGATCGCTTCAGTGAGGTAATAAATAGCTGCTTTTCTCTTGGTAAAACTTATGACAAAAAGGAAATGAACATGAGTTTTCTAGGCTCTCTAGGTAGCTTATGGCATGTCAAGACCACGGCTATGAAAGAATCCAAAAAGTTAAACGAGATGACTCTCCGTAGTCTCTACGCAAGTTTGAAGGTTTATGAGCTCGAAGTAAATCAAGCTCTAGAGCAAGACAAACAGTTCAGAACTGTGTCCTTGCCAGCCATGGTCCAAGAAGAAATCACTGTTGAAAACAAACCTTCCACTTCCTCCTGTGAAAACGATTTTCTCTCAGATGAACAATTTGCTATGTTTGTAAAACGTTTTCAAAAATTTGCAAAATATGGAAGGAAGAACACACACCAACAACCTTTTAGAAAGACTGGTGAAAGCTCATCTAAGGAAGAGCTTGTGTGTTACAATTGTAGAAAACCTGGTCATTTTGCCTCCAAATGTCCTAAGCCAAAATTTAAAGCATACCGAAAACCTTCTTATAGAAAATTTCAAAAACAAAAGGGTATGTTGGTTGAAGACATAGAAGACAAACAGGTTGCTACATGGTTTGAGACTAATTCAGAAGAGGAAGAGGATGAGTGTGAGCAAACTAACATATGCTTAATAGCTCATGACTCAGATCCTACCTCTGACTTTGAAAATGAAGTCGAAATCTCACCCAGTCTCTTAGATAAAAGTGAGATCAACAGTGAGAACTTCAGTAAGGAAGAACTTCTCAAGGATAATCAAGATATGCTTGAAGAATTTAATTCCTTTAGAGTAGCCTATGTTAAACTTGCCAAGAACTGTGAGAAACTTACTGCTGAGAAATCTCTGATGGCAGCTGATATTCAAACTCTCAATAGATGTCAACAAGAAAGTATCAAGCTGAAGGAAGAAAACAAATTCCTTTGTGACAAAATTGAATGTCTATCTGAGCACATGAAAGGACTTAACCTAGAAAAAATTGCCTTGCAAAAGACAATTGACTCCTGGAACAGCTCCAAAGATGCCTTCGAAGAAATCCTTTCAAGCCAAAAATCTAGTAAAGATAAATCTGGCATAGGATATTCAGATGAGCCCAGTATGACATTCCCATCGGTCACAGAGAAATGTGAATCCTCCGAGACTGCTAATGATATCTCTTTCTCTAAACAGACGTTCGGAAATAAGGGAAAACAAGGCCTTGGTTATTCAAGTGTCCCTTATGTTTATCCCAAAGCTCAGAAAGGAAAAGCCAAGATGACTGATTCAAATGAGAAACCTGAGAAAGTAACGGTAGAGAAACTAAAGTCTACCGGCAACAACTCTGCTAAGGCAAAGTCTGCTGGCGGTAGACCTACTAAATCTCTACCGGTAACTCCCAAATTTGTCTATGAAACAAGCAAGGCTCCTGTACCTGTTGGAAGTAAACTTAAAGGTATCCTACCGAATCCTCCTAAAAGGGTAATCAACAGACAAGCTAAAGCTAAGTCTGGTGATAACCTACCTAGGAAGATTCAAAAGAAACCAATTAAGTCTACCGTCAAAAAGCAAGCTGAGCCAAGAATGAATGTCAAGAAAAGGGATAATCATAATCACTCTTCAGCTAAAACCACTGACAGTTCTATATGGAATTTCCACTTATGTCATTCTTGCAATTGCCTAGGCCATCTGGCCCCAGAATGCCTGCTAAGGTTCACTCCAAGATCTGAGAGACCTAGTTCTCTCAAGGTTAGGCAGGTATGGGTTCCAAAAGGTTGCTAATCCTTAGGACCCAAAAGAAAATAAAGGGGACCTTGTTGCTTTAAATCTTTTTCAGGAATGCTTCATGGCTATAGAATCAGAGAACAAAGACATCTGGTACCGACGTTGGTGGTCGCTCAAGACACATGACAGAAACGTAAGTCTACTTACGATATAGTCAAGCCAAAGGACCCAACGTTATTTTCGGAGACAATGCAAGAGGAAAGACAATTGGATATGGCTCAATCACTAGAGGAAGTCTCTCCATCAACAAAGTCTGTCTAGTGAGTGGATTAAAGCACAATCTTTTGAGCATATCTCAATTCTGCGACAAAGGATTACTATGCCAATTCAACTCCAACCAGTGCCTCATCAAAGACAGTGAATCCTGCTCTACAATACTGACCGGCAATAGACAAGGAAACGTCTATGTCGTGGACTTAAATCTTCTAGGGAGATTATCAAGCCTTTGCCTAGTAGCTAACAACGTTCGTGACAACAGTTGGCTATGGCACAAGCTGTCCTCGCCACCTCAACTTCAAGCACCTCTCCAAGCTCTTCAAAGAAGGGCTTGTCAAAGGTCTACCTACGGCGACCATGACAGTTGTAAAGCTTGCCAACTAGGAAAACTTTCCAAGTCTTCCTTCAAAAGAAAGTCTGTCTTGTCAACAAACAGACCTCTTCAACTTCTGCATATGGATCTCTTTGGACCAATCACTATAGTCAGTACTTCTGGAGACAAGTATACACTTGTAGTAGTTGATGACTACTCTAGGTTCACCAGGATTGAAACAATGACATCAAAAGATGAGACGTATGATCTAGTCACTGCTCTTTTTTTTTTTTTGGAAGCAGTGCGACACCTGCGGAATTTTATTAATAAAAGAAAGACATACAAACTTGAGGGGGACAACCAGCCTTGCCCTTATAAATGGGAGGACAGAGGAGCCTTACCTCGAAAAGGAGATACAATAAAAAATCTACTAACAAGAACAGCTACGATTAGGCCTGAAAGAAAGAAAGCCAAAGTTGTCCATAGCAAGTAACTGTTTAACCTCTCCAGGAACATCCGATATCGAAATAAAATTTTTACATCCCTTATGCAGATGAGCAATACTAGCCAGACGATCCGCCACCCGATTCTGTTCTCTGTAAACATGAGACATTCTGAAATGTTTAGATAAACTGCTGCATTTACGAAATTCATACACATATTGCCAAGGGACTTGGTGATTACGCATAAGAACATTAACTGCCACCAAAGAATCCGTCTCCACGTCTACGTTATTCAAACCCAACAAATGACACAACTGAAGGCCATCACACAGAGCCCGAACTTCAGCTTTCATATTTGAGCCAGAGCCATAGAAATTAGAGAAAGCTGAAATTAAAGATCCTTGATCATCCCGAATAACCCCACCTCCTGTGCACTCCCCATTCCTAGAGGAACCATCCGTATTAAGCTTCACCGTATCATGAGTAGGAGGATTCCATTTAAGCCATCTCCCTTTTTGAAAACAAGGGTTCTTAATTGGAATAGACATTGAAGATAGATACATGGTAGCTCGGGGACTTATAGAAGTTCTTGGGACATAGGAAGCAGACATGTCTCGAAGGTTGCACAGAATTTTCTGAAATATAATATCTACCTTCATAGGAATGTTATCAAATAAGGCGCAACCTCCCAAATGACAAGCCTGAATCTGCCGTCGAAAAGAACCCTTAGCCCAAACGGCGAAAAGCTGTTGCAAGCTGTTAGCCGCACAACCTATTTTGAAGATCGAGGCAAATCTGATCCAAAGTGATTGCGCAACCTCAGAGTGAACGAAGAGATGTTGAAATGTTTCCTGATTCTGTAGAAGACTACAACAGACACACTTTGATGCTATCGGAATATTGCGAGACTGAATGTTTGAGTCTACCGAAACTGCATTGTTAAAAATCTTCCATATAAAACAACTGATTTTCGGAGGAATCCACGGTTGCCAAATCTTCTTGGCCCAGCTAGGGGAAGGGTGTTTCAGACGGAAATACTGCCAGTAATCTGCCATGTCAAAAGCACCCGAAGTGGTTAAGGTGCAAACCAACTTATCGGGTATGTTTTGGACGCAAGAAATCCTCCTGATATCCTCATGATAAGCTGGATCTACTAAATGTGCCAAATCGTCAAAATTATCGAGTGCATTACGATCAGAAGAGATCCGTCCATCGGAAGAGGACCACCCGCCTACGCCACACCACCCGAGTCCCAAAGGAGACATGGCCTTGTCCAATAATCCACCGACCGACCTGTTGGATCTGCCACATTTGACCCATGATCGCTTTCCAGGGAAGAGAAGCCGACCGAGATTCATTGAATCCATGATCCCCACCATACTTATTGTGAGAACCCAAACCCATTACTTGTATTACTTGTTCTATGCCTTAATAACATGCTTGTTTCATGTCTTAACTTGATTATATATCTCTTTTAGTCCATGCCTGACTCGTATTAGCATTATTGCATTCCTTGTCACTTGATTCCCTCCTACGCTTAGCATACCTTCCCGTGATGCCTCGCGTGTTGCCTTAGCCTGAATTGCACTCAACCGAGACTCGTTAGGGTTCTATTGTCTCTCATAGACGACTTAGAACGCTCGCCTTGATCATAGTAAGCTTGTTGGGAAGTTTAGAAACCTTCTTGCCTTGTTTTGGCCTTAGCGATTTCACTGCCTCCCGCTTTATGCCGTATTTCGACGTGCGAATTGTTCCTTGAGTTCCCGGACTTGTATTCAAGTCATAACCATGATTTAACAAGCCTATTCCATGCCCAAGTTACCCTAGTTTTATTGACGTTTAATCCGGGTTTGATTCGTCAACCAATCGTCGCTTGACTCGAGCCTTGTCCTACCTTGTTCCGGGTGATGTTCGGGTGTATTTCGGACATGTTTTGAGTTGTGTTAGACCCTAGAATGGTTACCCATGAGCTTGGGACCATTTAGGACTTGTTTAGGTCAAGTTTTGAAGCCCCAGAAGTTCAGGCGGCCGCATGGCTCAAACGAGGCGCGCGCATCAAGTACTGAGAGCAATTGAGAAATGGCAACCTCCCCAGTAGTTGAGGCGGCCGCATGGCCTAGGGTGAGGCGCCCGCCTCACCCTCTGTTCAGCTTTACGGGATTTTTCAGCCTTTAATCTTTTGTGATGTCATTAGCCACTTAAACCCCCTTCTTAATTAGCCCTAATCCAACCTATTAAACCCTAATCAAGCTAGGTTAGTCCTTATCTCAAGCCCTCTCCTCTTGACATGTGTAATTCCACCCAATCCATGCAACATATAAAGGCCTCCTTTGTTGACTTTTCCTTAAACTCTCATTAATCAGATTTCTTCTCTCTCTCTCCTGCCATGCTTGTGTGTGTAGAGATTTGGTGAGATTGGTGTGTGTGATTGCCCTAGAGTGAGCTCCCGACTTCCGTTTGCCGAGCCGAGACCACCGGTGTGAAGCTACCGATGAGGAGATCATTTCTATCCGATTACCTTGTGCTTCAACTTTCTTTTCTTGGTATAGGTAAGCTATTAATTTCCCCTTAGATTGTATGATTAGACTTGCCATGATTCCCTTGTCATTGATCCCATGCTTTTCCATGTCCATGCCATGATCTAGGTTGAATTTGTCTCTTGAGATTTTGGTTAGTAAGTCCATCTTGTTGCTTGAGGCCTACACCTAGAATGAATTATGTTCTATGCTTCTTTAGGAGCAATTAATGTTCTTGAACTAATATGTTTTGATGACTCTTGGGAATTTGGAATTCTAGGGTTTCCCATGCCTTGTATTGATGATCTTAATGAATTGAATCCTAGACCTAGAACAAATTGTGTTCCATGTTCCCTTATGAATAAATAACGTTCTTGGACCCTTTGAATACCTTGAAAGTATGATTCTAAGATCCCTTGAATTCGAATTATCGACAATTAGTAGCTACGGTTTAACGCGGATTAATGACCTAGCCGATTATATGCGAGAACTTAGAAGAGGTTTGTGATGCATTTAGCGTCCTAACTCTATTGGATGAACTATTAGAGACGACTCAACGGAGTCAAGATTAGCGAGCTATTGAACAATACCGGCTCCCAGATTAATCCCGACGACGTTCTAATCGCGTTTCCCTAAGAATAATAATTCTAGACTTTGAACTTGAATTGATTGCCCTGCTTGATCTTGTGTCATATTATGGAATGACTATTGACATGTGAGTTCGCTCTGTCGAACTCAACCCTACTGGTTATTGATAAGAATAATTTACTTGTCTTGGCGAGATCGCTCTTGTCGATCTCGTTCTACTTGAGATTTTGTTAAGTATACATTACTTGGCATATGCATGAGTCCATTGGCATCTGTCTTTGTGCACACCACGCCTCCCACTTGTGGCCACGGTGAAGCGTAATCATTTAAGAGCATCACTTGGTGACTATCCGGGCATCTCCTGGAAGATCGATGTACTACACACATCCGATACCCGCACTTTCCGAATAACGCTTGTATCACGTGAACTACGTAGCGGCCGGCTCTCCATATATCCTTATCTATGTGATTTAATTATGCACACTTATGTGAAACAATGTGCATCCTGGATATATGACTCTATGCTTGTGTGACTGTATCTTGCCTTGAATGTTGCATCTTGCCATGACATGCATGATTAATAGCTTACAGTCTTTATGACTTACCCTTTCCCTTTTCTTGCTTTAGATCCTAGCAAGAGGGTCCTTTCGTTGACTAGGCGTGTTCGTGCTTGTGCCCTTTTGATTCGCCGTTGATTCTTGGAGGTGGTTTTTGATGGCTCTTATTCTTGTTTACCTTTTGTAAGGGCGGCCAGGTTAACCCGATCCAACTAGGCGTGCACAGGTATTTGTATAACTTGTTGTAAATCTTTGGCTGCTAGTAGTTATACTTGTAGTACTTGTTAACCCTTTTTTGCTGCGGCATTGTGTAAGCCGAGCCTTGGTTAATTGTTATTATCCCTCCCTCCATGTTTTAGTCTTCCGCCGAGCATGCTTTTAGCTCTCTTTAG
>JABEVN020002513.1:0-21182 GCA_013146195.2 Codonopsis lanceolata
ATCTTTCCTTTAGGAAGGATTACTTTTCCAGATCAAATTAAAATGAAATATTTTTCCAGTGCATTAAAAAAATTGGCAAAGAGATGGTTTATGAACCTAACACCAAGCAGTGTTTTTACTTGGCAATTATATGATTTGTTTATGAGCAAATTTTACAAACATGCATCTCTTACTGAGTATAGAAAACAAATCATGTCATTCCAAAATGAACCAGGTGAAACATTCCATGAGTCATGGGATAGATTTAAAAATACGCTTATTATGTGTCCTCATCATAATTTGGCTCAACATGTGTTAGTGCTTCAATTTTATCATGGTCTTTAGGTTTACAAACTATGGTTGATAGTGCGGTGGTGGTTCTATTAATAGAATGACACCGGAAGCACTAGAAGAATTATTTGAGATGCTAAGTATTAATTCTCCAACAGAAAAGTGCTAGAGGTAAAAATAGGAGCCTATATCAATTGCAAGATAATTCAAATACACAAGCTCAATTTGAAAATTGGCAAATTCAAGAAGCATGTGCTCTATGTGGATTATATTCTCATGCTACTAATTTTTGTCCGTCAAAGTGCTATGTATTCCAGAGCAGGCTAATGCTATGAATATGTACCCTCAAAGCCAAGGAATGATCCTTATTCAAATACATATAATCTGGTTGGAGGAATCATCCTAACTTTTCTTGGGGAGGAAATAAGCCTTTGCAACCTCAACAATTCCAACCTCAACCACCACACCTCCACGATTGCCAAATCAAAATCGGTTGAGAGAATGAAGAAGTTCCCAAGCAAGAAGTAGCTAGTAAAGGTCAAGCGGCTTTGATGAAGTACATGCTTGAAGAAATTGAAAATCGAAGAAACATATTGAAAGTTCGAAGCAAATAAAAGAGAAGAAGGGAGTTCCTAGTCAAGCGGAGCAAGCTAAGTCAATCACCGTCTTGCTGAAGTGGTAAGGTGATAGGTGAAGAGGTAAGTGATCGATCCTTCCTTCTAATATGCATGCTCTGGTAGAAAATTAGAAAAAGTAATAGAAAAAATTGAAAAAAGATAGTGATAAAAAAGAAGTAATGATTTAAGTAATCAAAGAAAAAAGAAAAGAAAAGAAAGAAGAGGTTCCAAATAAGGAACAAGAAAAAGAAAAAAGAAATTCAAAATAAAGATAATACGGTTGAAGTAGATAAAAGATTTAGATCAAGAAGAAGGGAACCTTATGTGGCTCCACCACCATATGTTCCTCCAATTCCGTTCCAAGAAGACTTATGAAAAACCGAATGGACAAACAATTCACGGAAATTTATAATATGTTATCCAAAGTAAATGTTAATTTACCTTTGCTTAATGTTATTAAAAATATTCGGCTTATGCAAAGTTTTTCAAAGATCTTCACTCTAAAAACACAAGTTTGAAAACAACGAAAAGATTGTTGTTTAGAAACGTAAGTTCTGTTTTACAACCCGAATTACCACCTAAGTTGAAAGACCCAGGCAGCTTTAATATCCAAGTCTCCTTGGGAGCTCTAAAAGATGAAAGCAATGCTAGATTTAGGAGCAAGTATTAACTTGATGCCTTTCGGTCTATAAACAATTAGGTTTAGGAGAACTAAAACCCACTAATATGCAATTACAATTAGCGATCGCTCGTTAAATATCCTTTGGGTATAGTGGAAGATATCCTAGTTCGAGGTTGATAAATTAATCATACCGATTGACTTTGTGGTTCTAGAGATGGAAAGGAAGATATGCACTAATAATGAAGTCCCAATATTGTTAGGCAGACCATTTATGGCAATATAATACAATGATTAATGTGAAAAACGGTAAACTCACAATGTCAGTCCTAGGTGAAACAGTGGAAATTTCTGTGTTTGATGCTATGAATAGACCTAGTGACATGAGTGCTTGTTTTTCAATAGATGAGATTGAAAAATTAACAACCGAAACTTTTGAAGAAGAGGAAGATTATGAGAGAGATAGATTTATTGTCTATGATGATAGCCCTATCCTCCCATAAAAATTGACATTGAGGAAATTGAAGAGAAATAGAAGAAGAAGAAAGATTAGAAAAAGAAAAGTTAGAAGCTAGTAAAAGATAGAAAGATGAAAAAAATAAAAGTAGAATCGAGAAAATAATTACGATAAGTCGGAGAAAGTAGTAGAAGAAAGTTATGAAATCAAAGATGATGAAGTAGAGATTCTAAATCTCTCTTTGAAGAAAGTTGAGATAGAAGATATTAAGGAAGAAAAGCAAGAAGAGAATAATGAGGCTAAAATAAAAGAAACAATTAAGCGAAAATTGCATTTTATGCCTTCCATTAATTCTCCCAAAGTAATTAAAGCCATTACCATCCACTTAAAATATGCATTTTTAGGGAGAGGTAACACTACTGGCGGCAAACTTAAGCGAAACACAAGAAAAGTTTTTGAAAGTTTTATGGACACATAGAAGCTTTAGGATGGTCCTTAGTGACCTAAAAGGAATTAGTCCTCATGTGTATGCATAAAATACATTTAGAAAGAAGGTAGTAAACCTAGAGAGAAAGACAAAGAAGACTTAACCCACACATGGAAGAAGGCTGTTAGGAAAGAAGTTCTTAAGCTCTTAGATGCGGGTATAATTTACCTATATCGGATAGTAAATGGGTTAGTCTGTTCAAGTAGTTCCTAAAAAGTAGAATTCTTGTTGTCAAAAATGATAAAGATGAATTAGTCCCCGAGGACTATAGCGGTTATAGAATGTGTATCGATTTGCGTAAATTAAATGCGGTAACTAGGAAGAGACCACTTTCCTTTACCATTTATTGATCAAATTCTTGAAAGATTAGGTGTTGAATATTATTGTTTTCTTGATGGTTTTTAGGTATAATCAGATCCTGTTGCACTGAAGACCAAGAGAAAACAACCTTTGTCCCTTTGGTACTTTTGCTTTTAGGAGAATGCCTTTTGGGTTGTGTAATGCACCCGGCTACTTTTCAAAGATGCATGATATCTATATTTTCGATTTAGTTGAAGAAGAAGATATAGAAGTTTTCATGGGCGATTTTTTTAGGAAATTCTTTTGATCACTCTTTAATAAGAAGATGTATTCGAGGAGAAAAGACCAACAAGGTATCATGAAATTTTGCCATGGATATTCTTGTGGTGGTCATTTTTGAATGGTAATAAAGCGCTCGAAAAATTTTGCAATCAGTGCGTATTGGCCTCTTTGTTTTTAGAGATTGTGAAGCTGTTTTCTGAAACATGCGATAAATGTCAAGAGAGGTGGTATAGGAAAGAGAAACGAGATGCCCTTACATGTTAATTTAGTAGTTGAAATTTTTCGTTTGGGGTATTGATTTTATGGGTCCTTTTCACATCCAATAATTGCGAATATATTTTGGTATGATTGACTATGTTCTAAATGGATATAGCGGTAACCAAGAATAATGATGGTAAAGGTAGTCAAGTTTGTAGAAGAATTATTTGCTAGATATAGGGTCCCTAAGGCCATTATAAGTGACCGGGGAACTCATTTTACCAATAAGTTGTTAAATAGTGTTCTCGAGAAAACATGGTGTAACTCACAAGTTAGCTACACCTTATCATCCTGAACATACGGACAAGTAGAAGTAAGCAATAGGCGGATAAAAGCGTGTTAGAAAAGCTGTTAGGCTAATCGTAAAGATTGGGAATCTAAACTCAAGGATGCTTTATGGGTATACCGAGCTGCTTTTAAGACACCCATAGGAATGAGTCCATATAGGATGGTATATGGCAAAGCTTGCCATTTACGATTGAGATTGAGCACAAAGCCTATTGGGCTATTAAAAAATTGAATTTAGATTTAACATTATTTGGAGAAAGAAAGAAGCATTTCGATTAAATGAGTTAGAAAGAACATAGACTTAATTAAGTATGAGAATGCAAAGCATTATAAAAGAAAAAGACCAAAAAGTATCATGACATGGGATTGAAACCTTGTGATATACCCCCAAAAATAATGAAGTGTTTAAAGTTAATGGACACCGACTCAAAATATTTTGAGCCAATGTCGGTTAGCGAACAATTGAATTAATCCGTTTGGTGACAATGAACCACCAGAGACTAGGCTTGCGGTTTGGTGGAGAGCAAAACGTTAAACAAAGGCGCTAAGTGGGAGGCAACCCACTATTTTGAAAGTTATTTGTTATTTAGTTAGTTTAATGCTTTTCTCCATTAAATTTTATTTTGGACATTTAATTTTTAACTAAATATGCCAAAATTCAACTTTGGGGAGAAAAACATCTTAGTGTTGTATTTATATGTTACTAATAATTTTTAGTTTAGAATTTTTGTTTAGATTTTTCATACGGAAATATCCAAGACATAACGGAAGAACGGAAGGGCTAAGCGCAAGCTGGCGAAAGTGCGAAAAGAAAAAACAAGAGTGGAAGTTTACGTCACCTTGCGGACGCAAAGTGTGAAGGACCTTGCGGCCTGGGTCCCGATAATCTGAATCCCATGCGTCGTCTTGTCGGTCATGGGGAATCAGCGAATCTAAAGATTTTATTTGTCCACCTTCTGCGGACGCAGGTGTGGCAATTTGCGGCCGCAGGGTCCCATATTTAAGGCAGCAGGGGTTTCATTTGAAACCACACAGAAACTTCCACTCCCTCTTCAAAGCAAACGGCAAGCGGCGATTTAAATCTCTTCAAAATTCGGCGAGATCTTCCATTATTTAATATACTCTCAAGATCTCTCTCTCTCTCTCTCTCTCAAACTCTTCATCTCCTCACCCATCTTCCATTTCACTCCATTGCAAGTTGAAGAAGGAGAAAGAAGGAGAACCACCATTGTTGCCGTTGAAGATCAAGCTCCACTCATTCTGCATTCATTCAATTAAGGCTGCAAACAAGTAACCTAACACCCATTTAAATTCATACGTAAAATATTTGCATGTTAGGGTGTTAGATATTTAACGTAAGATATATTTTTGCATGCTTTAGATTAAATTTTTAATTTTAGAATTTTAAAACACAATTTTAATTGTTAAAACTTTTTAGTTTTTAAAATTTTTATCAAACAAAATGTTTAGAAAGCGTAGAAATCAGGCTCTTCATCCTCAGGCCCGGCTCGGAGGAGAACATAATTTTGACATCACCTCGCTGTGTTCCTACGAAGCATCGAGAAGTACACCAACAAACTCTCCAAGTCCTTGGTGCCCGAAAAGGGATTCAAGGTCAAGATTTTGGTATCCGTCCTCGATGGCTCGTAGGGGGGCTTTGTTAGATTCTCGCCAAGGACGCCGTAGTCCCTATTGTCCAGAATTCTACGCCAACGGCGACATTGGCATGGATGATGTGTGCTAGACACCGTTAATGTTAGGGGCACAGTAGTTGATTTTCCGGCCCAAAACATTAACACTTATTTTGGCACCTCCAACTTTGCGGTTGGTGCCGATAACTATAGCACACACCTCAACCCACGTATCCCTGTCGAGGTGGTCAATGCCGCATTGCTCTCCCCGTGTGGAATGGTCCTATAGCCGTCACCACCATGGACGCATGAGAGAGTCCTTCCAAGACACGGCCAAGCCCGTATAAATTTGTTTATGGACGCCTCTGCGCCTCAAGTCACCAAAACACGTGAATTGGGAGAGGCCGCCTTGACCTACACCATGATCGGTGGGTCTATTGATGTTGGCAGCTTGATCAACGGCCAAATCAAGACCCTTATTAGAGGTAGGACGACGCGGGGTTCGCTCCCCGCATTTGATTACCGACTTGTGTGGGGCAAACGTGAGAATGCCCAAACACGCCGAGAGGTCAAGGCTGGTCCTCCATTACGGCCATTTTGTTTGAACATCACCAAAGCCCGAGAGTGAGGGTTCCTCAAGAGGAGGAACCCAAGAGGAAGAGGACCCGCTGGGATTCTCCAACAAAGTTGGAGGCACCGCCCTCCAAACCCAGTGAGTCGCCAGCTGGCACAAATGCGTGCCACTCAAATTCTTTTACTCAACCGTGGGACATAATGTCTCAAATCATTATGGGCCGCCACCAGCACGATCCCCGAAGTTTCGCCCCTCATTCTATTCCCGCCCGACTCACCTTGAGTCGAGCCCAAGTTCGCCCTCGCTCGTTAGGTGGACCCGCTATCCTTTTGATATTTGTCCTACCCCATCAATCCTCTCATATGTTCCTCTATTTTGAGGACAAAATAGAACTTAAGTTTGGGGATTTAAAATTTTAGGTCTTAGCAGTCCTAGCCTAACGAGAATGGAGTTGCTATGTCGTTAGGGTGAAAGAAAATTTCTTTCTTTGATGACCATTTAACTCTTCACCCTATTTTTCCTCGTTTTTATTTTTTCCGATTTTCTGAGTGTGCCTTGACCGTAATACACTTATTTTGGATACTCGTGGGTTCCTCTTATGGGGACCCATCATCAATTGTGTCATCGCCATCACCTCCAATTTTTGCAATTTCTTAAAAAATATATTAAAAATTTAATAAAATAATTTAAATTCAAAATATTCATCCTCGAGTTTAGGTGTGGTAATGCTAGTCGAGTCCATGAGGAGATTAGTGCAATGAACCGCATAATTAGTCCAGAGATCCCCCGAATTTACTTAATTTTGCGAAACTTTTACTTTTCTCCAAATTCTTCATGCACCACAACCACCATAATTATGGATTGATTAGAATAGTTTTATAAAGTTTATAACACCTATTTCACTTCAACAAGATATGCACAAGAATATGATGCATAGCCATTCGAACATGATTGTTGCATTAAATTGTAACTTAGGTCAATTGCATGTTAGTTAGATCCCTTGGATTTTTCTCATTTATATATCTCAAGCACACTTTCGAACCGTGTTCCGCATGTTAGTCTCAATTGTCCCTACCATCCGCCTTAGCGAATGCTTATGTGAAATCCAAAGGATGCTAAACATTCAACCCCAATTCCCATAGTTGATATGATATTTTGTGTTGTCTTACTTGCTTTAAATACTATGTGAGCATTTGGCATTAAGAAATGATTTAGGCCATCTTTGGATCGTTAGAGCCTAAATATTCCCCCGACCTATACTAAATATATCCCTAGTGTCCCTTTGAGCCTAATGAAAAGAATGGAGTGTGCTAAGCACACTATTTAAACCCCATTCGCCATCGCTTTATTACCCACATTAACTTAACCCTAAAAGCCTATACACTTTTAGCCTACCCTTTGAGAGTAGGATTGGGTGGGAAATTGATTCTAGGAGGACCATTTCTTTTCGCTTAGGCTATTTTTCGAAGGCTTCTTTCTTTCGTCGTCGAAAAAAAAAATTAAAAATAAAAAAAAATAAAAAATGTGTCGATTTAAAATGAAACTAAAAAGAAGAGTGTAAACAAAGATTCAAATGGAAGCATAACTTTCAAGAGAAAATATGTTAGAAAAATTCTGCTGATTAGAATGATGATATTTTTAGAAGAATATATTGCCCAAAACAAGTTTGGGGGGGGGGGAAGAAGAAAAGTTAAAAGTTACAAAAAATACCCCTCCACTTGTGGTCTTTGCAGGTCCTAGCCTAAATAGGGAAAACTTCCTTTTGCTTGGAAGTATGAGGGATAAAGGGTAGTCTTACTCTCTCACTTTGAATTCCAATCCCTTTCCATCAAATCCCCCAACACCTTGGCCTTACATTACAAGCTTATAAAGTCCTAATGATCTTCTTGCCAATGCTTATATTGTTTTTAATGTCAAGTGAGTAACATGAAATTGATCACACACTTCATAATCACTATTATTCACCCTAAAGCTCACTGTATTAGCATAATCTTAGCTATTACAAGTCATTGGGATAGGAGAGCATTGTATGTCATACATAGAAGTACATGGGATGGATGTATAAATCTTTTGAATCCTTGGGACCTTTCTGTCTATAATTGACCGGGTTTGGATGGTAGATCTCATACTTCTTAATGCATGATTTTCTATTAAACTGTAATTTTCATATGAATGTGGTGTTTAGCTCAATAAAACTGTTTTAGTTAAGATATTCTTTAAGACTGGTGATCACACACACACGGAGAAATTAAAAGTAGTAGCAGTATTAAGAAAAGACTAGTTGGTTTTATATGACTAAGCTCGCATATATGTGGTGAGCACCAACCGAGATTACATGCATGCCATACACTTATAACTTGAGATGAAGCCAAAAAGATTTTATGTTTTATTTTTATGTGTAATTTTATTCGCTTTTGTATTTATTTTTATTTTGTATTTATCTGCATAGTCGAGTCACTCGAAAGAGTCTCCTTGAGTTTGTGGGTTTATAGAGGAGTGTAAATAATGTCACCCTCACAAAAAGATTTTAATTTTTGTTATTTTTTATGCTTTTGTATTTATAAGTTTATTTGTTTACTCGTGGACGAGCAAAGTTCAAGTTTGAGGGTATTTGATCGATGTATTTTATACGTCGATTTTATATACTTCTATAACTTAAATTATGCTATTTAACGAGTCTTTTGAGTACTAATATATGTTTTCGGTGAGTTTTGTAAGTTTCAGGATTATTGTGAAAATACGCGAAACTCCAGGGTTTTAAGTGCAAATTACAAGGAAGAGAAAAATTGAAGAAAAATGAAGATCAGGACACCTTGCGGACGCAGTGCCTCGCACTTGCGACCGCAAGGTAGGCGATAAGCCCCGAAGCCGAATCAAAGAATCAAAAGCCACCCATCTCGGAGACCTTGCGACGCAAGTATCCAAAGACCTTGCGACCGCAAGGTAGGCATAATGCGACCTTTTAGGATTTTCACACAGTCATTCGATCCAATCACAACTCCCGAGTATATATAGAAGTCAGGTGCCGAGCCAAAGAAGAGGAGGACGGCTGGAAGCTCTCTTTACATAGATTTTAAGTAGTTTTAAATTGTATAACATAGTTAGGTTTTGTAATTTCAAGTATTGAAGATCAAATCATGTCTTCCATCATCTCCATGTGTTGTTCATCGTCTATGATGAACTAAATCATCCCTAATCTAGGAGGTGGGAGGTAACTTGTATCGAATTTATGTTTTGATTCATATATATATGTCTATTCAATGCTTGTTGATTGTGTTGTTTATCAATCCCTATATTATTTTGCTTTGAACAAATGAATGTAATCGCAAATAATAAAGGCTTAGAGGTGCGGATAACCGCATGACCAAGTGCATATGTCGTATATCGGCTCACCAACACAATAAATTGGACCTATCGAAGCACGAGAGTGATAAGTTAGGACCGTGTTCTTACATGATCTAGGTGACAGATAGATCATAAATCTAGGTGACAGACTAGATTGATAGTTCCTGTGCTTAGGATATAGAATGGGTGAATTTTATGGGGGATGGAGGTCGAACCAATTGTTCAACGTACTATATCTATTTTTAGTGAACGAACCCAAGACATTGAATGACATTATTATGAATTGAACATAAAGGAGATATAAGTGAAACCCGTAATCCTAGATTTCCACTCACCATAAGATCTTCATATCGTTATTACCGTCTAATTAGTTAAACATCTATAACTAGTAGATTAGAGTAGAATTAAACATAAAAACCCCCTTAGGTTAATAATTTGCTATCTATAATCGCACTGCTCGTGATCACTTGTCTCGTGGGTTCGACCCTTGCTTCCGAGTCTATTCTATAATAGTCTTGTACACTTGCAAGGAAATAGATAAAATAAAACATCGATCAACTACCCTGGAAGGTAGCTATTGCTATTGTGTTCTTTTCTTTTTTGTTCTCTTTCGAAATTTTTAGTATTTGAAATTGCTCACAACTTTTACCACCGCAGGTCTTGGGTTCAAAATTGACGAGATAGTACAGTACATGGAATGAGATGTACGATGTTAAAAGGTGGCGATCGGGGTTCCTTCATTTCTATTAGAACCATTGTTTCGGGCGGGTTCCAAAGCTTCATTCAATCTTGGAGCATGTTTAAATTCTATGGTTCATCATTGGTATTCTTAGAACAGCTTATGAACGTCTTATATGGTTGGCATCCGAATGTTACCAGATAATTTTGAATTAAGATTGTTTTCAAGTCATTTGTTTAGAGCCTTTAAAGTTTGTATTTGCCAATTAACTCCAGAAGTTTCAGCTTCTTTCATTTGCATAGCTAAACTATGAGGAATTAGTCAGCTTTCAAAGAATGTAACAAGTATCACTTTAGAATGTAGTTGATGTTTCGATCTATTGCATGCTCTTGAACTATTGTTAGGGAATATCTGATAGTTGGAAGTGGTGTGGCTTGCAGCCAAGAAAGCAATAGAAGTACTTGAAATAATGATGGAAGTCGTAATTATCATCGGCCAATCATCACAACCAATGAGTCCATGCTTCAGAGCATCCGCACCAAAACCGAGGTCGGTTTGTTTTATCGACTGCTTTTCGTAAATCTTAAATCTTCCTTCTTCTTCTTCTTCTTCTTCTTCTTCTTCTTCTACTTTTTTGGTGAAGTGAAAATCTTTTCTGAACATTGCATAAAAGACTGGACCTCTTTTGAATACACCAAAGCTTGAGCAAAGATGGTAACCCCTAATCCTACAATACAATATCCAGTGTCCATAGCATCTGAATTACATTATTATTCATAAAAGATAGTCTGATAAATAAAACAATAAAGACAAGAAACACTAAGTAATACTTACTGAATATAAACAACAAGCAAGTTCAAGATATGTGTTCAATATCCAAGCCTTAAAGTTTGGAACCATGAAGAATGCAATTGTTGTCGATTGTATTGTAGCCAATAAACACATCCAAGCTGATAGTGATAAATGGTCACGATAGTTTACTGTGATCGCTACCTGTTTAAAAGATGCTTAGTTGACTGAGGTTGTGCATGACTGAAGGAGAGCGACCAAAGAGATAAGTACTTGCAAAATGAGCCAAATTCACCAGCACCAACTGCTTCCAAAGAGAAATAAACAACCTAACAACCAATTAATGAAAATGCAAAGCTCAAAGTGAAGCAAAAATTAGAAGACGAGAAATTTTGGAGAGGATTAGAATCAAAGTTTTGTTTTGCTGTTGGTGCTTCTTTGCAAGCTGTATTGTACATGTCCATAGTTTGCTTAAGCTCCAGCTTTAGCCTTCGATGATCTGCTTCAATGTCATCCTGTATTTTCAGGCACATATCGGATGACATGTTCTCTTCTATGCATACTGTATCAACTTCCTACTCACAGATAATATGGCTTTTGGTTGTTCATAATAGGGTAACTCTTATTTGCAGAACCTGTATTAGATATGATACCAGAATCATGAATTCTAATTTATGGATTTCTGAGACGCATTCAATAACCATCAACAGTGATCAGTGCAATTTAAGGTAACTCTATGCTGACTTGATTCTCAATTTCTTAAAAACATTTTAGCTCTTTGAAGTTAATGTTCATGCTGCAAAGATTCTATCTTCTCAGCATCAACATAACCAAGTAATTAGCTGTTTCACGAGGCTCATTATATGCAATCAAGTAACACAACTTTTCATATTAAAACCAGTTTTGCAGTTTTTTGGTCAATTGTTTTAGTTATCGATTAATGTCAGCGAACCTGCTAGAAGTTGACCAAATTCGAAATCTGAACTGAACCCGAACCAAGAATGCGGAAACTGTCTACCACCTGAATTAGGTTGGCTGTTTTATCCACGCTCCAATAGTAAAAGCATCTTACCTGAAACCTTTGTTTCATTTATATTTAAATAAATTGTTTTAGTGCGAGTCTCTTTAGGATATTAGCACTACAAACGTGTACCAAGGCACTCCAAAGTACAAGAAACCAAGGTAAATGTGGAAAGGGGCACACACACATATTTATATATTATTGTACATGCACACCAACCTAAACGGGGAGTAGTACGCCACTAGATTGTTTGTGCTTTTTATTTTTTATTTTTTTCCTTTTCTGCTTTCCTTTTATGTAGGTGGATTTCCTATCCACCTTTTTACGTAGTCTTTCCCCTCTTATAAATGATTTTCATTTTTTATTATATATAAAAAAAGAAAAACTTAAACAGGATCCTGGTTTCGCTCCTCCTTTCGGGTCAACTTGGTGCGTGCTTAATCTTTGAGCCGCTTGATCTGTTTTTAAATACTGACATAAATGAAAACCTTCAATCAGTACCACCACATGTTTGTGGATTATTTTTACACATTAATTGCATACTCTACAGGATGACATCTTCTCTTAGTTTCCCCTTTCCATCTTCTATCTTAGTTCATCTTTCACTTGAATCTGTCAATAATAATGCTTTTTGTAAAGATTTTAGAGTTGACCTTGCTAGATCATCACGAGAGAACAACTGAGTGAATCTGTCTATCTTATTATCGTATTTATAGTCTGTTTAAATTAGCCTGAAATATTTCTTTTCATTACATTTTTCCAGGAACTAAATCCTGTTGTTTTTCAGTAAGAGCTAGCTAAATTGATCATGTACCGTTTTTCCAAACTGGAGGTTTCGAGTTCGTTTCAACCGAGTGAGACTATTGGTTCTTTAGGATAGGAATGGATTTGGTAAGTGGAAGGTTACCCCCAATTGTCTAGACTATGGGAGCTTTTAATACTGGTAGTATAGTTAATCGATAGTAATAATAACTCTGCCTAATATAAGGCAAATTTAATTGTAAAAGGATATTTAAAAGAACAAACAAATCAATCTAGAACTTACTTGACAATCGCCTTCTTGCATCAAACCAGTTATCACAGTTTAGAGCCCGTAATGAGGTCTTAGTCGTGTGTCAACGTTTGAGACAACAACTACTTTTACAACTGCTTCCCTCAAAGACTTGAATACCTTCTCAGCTTCGGGATCACACAAATGCCAAGCCTTTTCAGTGGTGTAATAGTTATAAAGCTCCTTAAAACTCAGAATCGGAACAGCCAGTTGACGAACTGACTATGTATTGCCAACACACGCATCCTGGGTCCTACTATGTATTGCGACCACATGTATATGGGATGATGAATCTTTCATCCTTATCTACCAAGTTGCCCCTTCGTCCGATGCATAAGATATGTATAGATTTTATGTATATTCATATGATTGTTGGAACGAAATTGATTTACTACTGAGAAATTCAATTTTAAAAAAATAAAAAATCGAGCATTGAATACATAACACTTGTAAATTTGGAGGAAAAGGGTAGTACTTGTATTAGAAGAGCCCTGACTACTAATAGCCATTCGTAACAAATTAAGGCTCCTCTATGGCAACTCAAGTTCTCTACTTTAGACAACTTGAAGTTCGACTTGAAATATATCTGATACATAAATACGTGGCTAAGAATGATAATTTGGAGTTGACAGTAATCAATATAACATTCAAAATACATAATGTTTTCCAAATATCTGGGTTGAAATTGAAAGTGGTAAATGGGAATTACGAAAAATTTTGGTGGAATTTTGAGGTTTGAGAAGGCCATTTAGAACCCGATATCATGCTAGGAAAAAGTATTTTAGGTGCTAAATTGTGTGAATTCTTACGTTCTCTTTTTTGGTTATCAAAGCAATATATCGAGTGCCAAAAAAATTTGGATACTGAGCAATGACATGGTCCAATTTGTAGCTAACATTGTAAATGTTTTCCAGTTTACATATGCTTCTTTCTAAGTTCAAATGGCTTGAATGGCCCTTGACCTTCTTCAGTCCTAGTTGTTGTTTGAGACGATCAATGAAAATTCTTTCATTCTGTACTACTATTGAAATACCAGGAAAAATGCTCCCTGAATGTGAGATATAACCTGGTTCGTTACAACTTGTTTAAAAGGCGTAATACTGCATCATTTCTTTTTCTTTTTGGTCATTCGCAGTTTGAGGGTTTGGATTGATAAAGAAAAAGTTAGGTACGCATGATATCTTTATCCCTGAATGTGCTCCTACTTTGAAAGAATGTGGTAATAAAACAATGATTTCAGCAAATCTTCCATTATTTTTTGATTAGCCAATGCAGCCCTCTTCCTTTCTAGCATTGGAATGCTCATACATGTACACTTTTTGTGAACCCATGTGGATATACTGCTTGCATCTGTTATTTTGGTTATTGTTGTTAAGACTACGATTGCTGCTATGATTACCAAGGCATTTGGATATGGCACCAGGACATCGTTTCTTGTAAGTTAACCAGATTTGAATGATGTTGGCCAAATCAAATGTCCAAGTCCTTGTAATAATATGCTTGTAAGTTTCTTCCACAGGTTGGAGTGATGCTTGCTCAAATAGGAGAATTTGCTTTCATTCTATTGAGTCGTGCCTCAAATCTTCATCTTGTTCAGGTCTCTCTCATTCTTTCCCTCTGAAGCACATGAGTTCTCAACTGGCATATATCTGAACTTATGTAGCATTTTCAACAATCATAATCTTGTTTGCTATGGTTCCATGAAATCTTCCTTATTTAGGTGAAATCTTGTCATTGATATTTGTTAAGGGTATGTTTCTCTACCTAGTTAAAGAAGTTAAAGCCATAGGACTACTAAATACTTGGTTTGATAGGCTTGACTATGGAATTCTTACTCGCAATCTGGCTTCTTTTTGTTTTCTTTTGTTTTTTTTGCTTTCTCTTTGGATTTACGTGATCCAAAAAATCTGGGAAGTTTGGAAGACAGGTGATAAATTGATAATAATGAAGAGGACTTGTCAAAAGATTTATTTATTTTTTTGATAAGTGATAACTAATTGCTTTGAACTCCCACTATCTTTTATCAGAATTGGGTCAAGTAACAAGAATGATCAAGGCATGAGAAAAAAAGACGAACAAAGTGGGAGATAAATCACTTCAAGAAGGGGGGTGTGGGGTACAAAACTGATCCCAGTTAGATAGGGGTTGCCTATACATGTAGTGCCCTTGGATGGCTATGCTCTTTATACGTTTTTTTTGGATCAATTGATGTCAGCCTATAAGTAGCGCCGTGACATGGGGGGGGGGGTTCAAAATTGGAACAAACTTGCTATTTAATTTTTTTTTTTGAAAAATAGATTTTACAACGTTTTTTAAACGTTGTAATAAAGTCTATTAGAACGTTTTTTAAACGTTGTAAAAGACTCTATTACAATGTTTAAAAAACGTTGTAATAGACTCTATTAGAACGTTTTTTAAACGTTGTAATAGAGTCTATTACAACGTTTTTTAAACGTTGTAAAAAAGGGGGGCCTATTACAACGTTGCCTAACACAACGTTTTACAAAACGTTGTAAAAGCTCTATTACAACGTTTTAAAAACGTTGTTAAAGGCCTTTTTTGTTGTAGTGTTAGTTATAAGTCTAGCAATGTTATAATATATATGATAATTAAACTTACCGGCAGAGACCTTGCGACCATGTAAGCGTAGAAGTCTGAAGGCCATGGTGGTGTCATCAATATCTGGCAAAGGCCAATCTCGTCCACTGAAAACTCCACGGCTATCGCTCCAGTATCTATAAATTCTTAATGGAATTATATTTCAAACCTTTTCTATGGAATGGCAAGTAATTAAATAATAGTAAATCCTTTTTGGAATGGTTCATTTTTGCCAAAGTTCAATTTAAAAAAAAAACATAAGGTAACATCCTCTCAATACTTACTTTTTATCTTTTATTGGCAAAATTTTAATTTTAGCTAGGTTGAAATACATTTTTTTCCCCAAAGTATCCACCGAGTCCCACTTTGTCCCCCAACCTAGATTTGTGTCATTTTCATATTCTATGTTACAGTTTTTCCCAGTTTTCACCCTAACCGTGAAGGACGTTAGAAATAGTAACGAAATAGACAAACTTTCTTTCCTACACATTTGATCAGCATTTTGATGACTATTAAAGGAATATCCTTTTCATTAAATCATCAACACTAATGTTGCTCAATACAAACTCTTAAAACTTAGCAGTTGTAGTACCTCGTACTTGTGTACATCTAACGGTAATGGTCGATTTGAATAACGTTAAACTGTATAATTCAAGTGTACCTGTAGACATAACTGATACAATAGTTAATCTCCTCCTGAAAAAAACGGCAAATCCCAAGTCATGCATTTAGATCAACCGCCCAAAGACATAGCATATATGTCAACTGGGTAAATATTGGGCACTAAATAAAAAGTAAATATCAGAATTAGAAGACAATATATAAGTGAATTGTTGTGTATAGCGGAATACTTTGAAGAGAGGGAGATTGAGATCAACGAACTGTCAAAATTTTATTTAAATCAACGCTTAAAACCATTTTAACTATACAACTATATATAGGGATACAATAACCAACTCTAAATCCTTTAATTAAGGAACCCTGACAAAACAGCTCGTTGGTATAAGGATGTCGCCTTACACAACATGACGTGGCCACCTATTAGAAAGTAGCTCAGTCCAAATCAACTAAGTGAACGCGATCGCCTTGCACCAACATGATGCATGATGCATGGGTAATCGAGTCATCCTAATCTCAACATGAATTAAGTAAATTAAATTCTTAAAATGGTTAATTAGCTTCTCTTTTACTGTAATATATGTACGTACCTCCACCGTTGAATCTCTCCACAAGTCGGTTTAGAAAGCTCAAGCATTTAAGATCTTTAGTATGCATGAAAGCAAAGGCAGTGGAGGATGGAGAACCGAAGAATGATCCATCAAGGGACTGTAGTTTCAAGAGCTTTTCCCAGTCCAGGCCTTGCAATCCCTCCAAGCTGAAGAGTAATAAGGTATGCTTATTGTGCAACATCTCCATCGGTATCCTCTTTTACACATAAGTTATTAATGGAATTCAGGGTCGTCTAAGGAAATACATATAATTTCATAATTTTAAGTTAGTTATTTAAAGGTCCGAATAGATTGATGATTTTTGTTATGACTCTAAACCCAGATCGAATAAATACTAACACTGCAAACAACACATTAAAAATCGTGTGGCATTATTGAATGGGTTCATATAATAGCCTTACCACACACACCCCCCACACACACACACCCAATTTCTCAAGCTTGGTTTGTTTATCTAAGTCATCAAAAACTGAGTTTGAGTTTGGTAGTTTATTAAACAAAATAGTTAAAGACCTTATTAAGCAATCCTTCAAGGCTTTTACTGAGTGCCAAACAATAAAACTTAACAACATGATGAACATAATTTATTGAAATCAACAATTAGTTGAAGTTTGAGTTGAGAACTAATTACTTGGCAAGCTTCGATTTTCTCTTGGCAATGATTTCTCTCAAGGCAGGAGAATCGCCAGGGATTTCAATGCCCATCTTTTGGGCTCGTTCGATTAGAGATGGGAAAACAACTTCAAAACCGATAATCATATGCTCATAGTTCTCCATTTCAAGTTTATTAATGTTTTCCTTCATAAATGATATCCCTAATTCAACATCATGAGTTAATGTTAGTGATCAGTCATGTTTTTGCAATAGTCAATTATTCTTTTTTCTTCTTCATCTGCACATAAACTTTAACATATAGCGCATCGGTAAACACAAACTTGATTGTACCTTTTTTGAATTTGTCATGATGGATATCCCATGACTTAAGTGCAATTAAGCAAGCTAAGGTGTTGAGGAGTCTATCGTAAGCGGAAAAAAAGTCTGCATCACCCCATGAACCATCATGGAGTTGGTTATTGGCAATCCACTCAAGGCAAGTTGGAAACTGAGGAGTCCCCCATCCATGACAATCTTCCACAAGTGCCACCCACGCTGTGTCATATGCAGATATGCTTATTCGTCCATCGTCCATGGTACTTAACAATGTTTTGATGTATCGGACTTGTTCCTCAATCATAGGTAATGTTGAAACCTTTGAGAAAAATATGCCATATATACTACTTCAGAGTGAGGAAGGGAGAGAGAGAGAGAGAGAGAGAGAGAGAGTACCCACCTTGTTTTGTCCCCCTCCAAAGAGATTATATAGCTCGTTCAGTCGTTCTGATTACCTTGGGCACATTCTGTAGAAAACCATTGTATGATCGTGTACACTTATAATTTATAGACAAGCAATGGAATGGTGTGAAACATATGGTTACTATGTGATACATGTTAAAAATATAATCTCACATTTGTTAATGACAAAATTAAACCGCAAATTTGGCTATCAATATATAAGATGACGGGCTCAAACTATTCGAGAATAATATATTTAGTCGTTATTCTTGTTTATTTGTAATTAATATTTAATAGTAATTGCATTATTAAGATTCCTTCTTTGTAAAGGTTTCTTATACCCTACTCCAAGTGTAACCCTAATTGTAACTATCCCTATAAATAGGTGATTCAATCAATAGAAATGCAATGTTGTTAATTTGTAAACTTAATTAGTTTCTACATGGTATCAGAGCTTTGCTCCTAAACTCTCTTCTTCTTCATCTAGCCGCCGCCCTAAACACTCTCCGCCATGGCTAATGGAAATCACTCTCTAACCATTAAAAACCCTTTTGATCCCACGCAAACCTTCGACCTCATCAACATCTCCCGTTACAACATCACTAAACTCACTTCCACCAACTACATAGCTTAAAAACTCCAAGTTGAGGCCACCCTCATTGGCTATGACCTCTACAAGTTTGTAGACGGCTCACACTCATGCCCGCCTCCCACCATCCTAATCAAGGATTCGCAATCATCCAAGGACATTTCACCCCCAAACACACTCTACCAACCCTGTATTCGGCAAGACAAACTCTTGTTCGGAGCTCTTGTTGGTTTCCTCTTTACTCCCCTGGTTCCTATGATCCAACAGGCCGCAACTACTCGTGAAGCATGGGAAATTCTAGCTCACACCTATGCTCACCCGACTCGCGGCCATATCAAGTAGATTAAAGACTACCTCAAACGGGCATCAAAGGGCGTTCAGTCGATCTCCAACTGCATGCAGTATGTCAAAAGTCGGGTTGTTGAAATCGCAGCTCTGGGCAAACAACTTGACCACGAGGACCTCATTGAGATCATCGTCGATGGACTGGATGATGACTGTCGCCACATCATGTAACACCCGAAAATTTGCATATTTTATTAATTGTGCATTAGGGTGCATCAGCATGATTAATTACGTGCAACATGTTATGTTTAATGTGTTTATGTGTTTTGTGTTGTGGACTTGGGTAATTGTCCTACGAGAGTCCATTTGAGCTCAAGATATGTGGGGCTTGATGTGTGACATGTTTAAAGTCCATATTAGACTTTGGTTATATTAGTTATGATTTATAACGTTGGAATAGGAAATGTCATGTTAGAGCTAGAAAATAATTATTTTCGGCTAGATTGACCTGAAATGTATCGTACGTTACGTGTTTCTTTTTATATTGTTAAAATATATTTTTATTTTAACATTGGCTAATTAATAATGATTAGTTAATATTTAATTTGGTCAAATTGGTGATTAATTGGTTTGACATTGTTGACTTTTGACCAAGCATAGTTTTTAATCAAAATGACTACTATATATATATTGAATATTTAATTGTTCCAAGTGATCATTCACTTGGGAATTTTCTCAAATTTGGGCTGAAGAGTAGTCAACATTTGTTTCCTTCCTTTTCAATTGTTAACTTTGGTCGGTGATGCATTTTTTTTATCCAATAGTGAGTAGCACAATTTATTTATTTGTTCTTTCTTCTTACTTCAGTCAGCGTCTGCTATGAGTTACGAGGGTTTAGCTTTTGGCTTGGTTATAACCAAATATTACTTGTTTTTAATTTCTACTCTGCAGGGGTGTTTTATGTGATGAGGGCTACATTCACACCCGAATATTTTGTGTTTTCATCAATATTTTTCAATAGAAGTAAGTTACTATCCCCTTTTCTTTGTATGTAATAATTGCATACATGAACTGTGAGCTACTCCCGTATGATTTGTTTTGAATATCGAGTATGAATAATTTAATTACAAATTACTATTAATTGTAATTGATTAATGTGTTAAATGATTTTAAACAATTATTATGACGAGTAATACGTCGGTGAGATTGTGTTTGGATGAATCCTGCAAATCGCGGTGATACCCGAAATTTATAAATATTAAACAAATGACTAAACGGAGTCGATTTAGGGACAATAAAATATAACGATAATGGGAATACTTTGGTGTAGTTTATTATATGTAAAATATTACATACCTTGGTATTTGTGTTTAAGCAATTAAATGTTTAAGTGTTTATTTACAGGCAAATAAGCATGCTTATTACGTGTGTTGAGCTCCCCTACTTTGGGACTCGACAATTGTATTTATTAGCAAATAAATATCAACTTGTGCATCGCATTGAGTCCAGCTGACATATGTGGTTGTGTCGATAATGGGACAACAATAGTCTTTACAAGAGTTGAATCTCGTGATCGCTACGGGTCGTTGCATGGGTCTCTCCCTTGTTATTGCAGGTCGTGACAAGGATGTAGCCTTGTTAAAGCACGCATGACAAAAGAAGGCTAGACCTTGGGTAAAACTCTGAGTAATGAGACTCCTGTTAAGTCCCAAGGTCATTGGTTCCGATACTATTGGGTTCGGACATGGTTCAAGATGTGATCGACATGTATTAGCACGTGTATGCTAAACAACACAACTATGGTATTTGAGATACAAGTCGAGATGGAAAGCTCGCATACGCTTGTATATCCTAATTATGTGTTTAATTACGTTAAGTCAATGTGCATTATAACATGATCAACATGATGTGTGCAAGTATATGTACAAACTATACTTGATTTACATATGTGTTTATAACATGTGCATAACAAAGATGCCCTATAGTTGCATAAAGTAACTTATCGAGTTATCACTCACCCCTGCTCCTTTTATTTGTTTTTCTTAGATCCCACCAGTGTGGAGTTCGAGGTGAGGCCTGGTGAGACACACGCGTGCAGAGGTTGTCTTTGTTATGCAGCTCCATAGGAGTTTGTATTTGTATAGTGTGAGGATGGGTTGTTGTTATGTAGAGTTATATAAGCTCTACATTGGGTACTTTAAATTTAATGGTCTTGTACTATCTTTTGATGCCGAGTTTAACTTTGTGCATGTGTTTTATATTACCCTAGTTTGTTGGTTGTGGTGTTTATATTAATCACGTGAGTGACTATGTTTTGTCGTGATTTTATTAGTCTATTATTAGTTTGCACGTATTTTGTTGTTTTATATGTTTGTTCGACGCCGACCCGAGGCTCGTGATAGAGATTTGGTCGGGTCGCCGCACGCTGTGATGTGGTTGAAGGTCGGGACACTCCCATCCTTCGATGACTTTCATGAAAAA
>JABEVN020002514.1:0-21186 GCA_013146195.2 Codonopsis lanceolata
CTTTAAACAGATGAGGTTATTAGTCTAGAATTGTCGCCTCAACAAGTAGGGACACTGGTTGCTCAAGACTAGAGGATACTCAAGGAGGTTTCAGCTATTGGGATTCTCAGATGTTGCAACAAGGCCTCTGGCTGGCTTCGTGGATGGGATCTAAAACTCTTCATTTTTTCATGCTAGCCTCCGGAACGCAATGGGCAAACACAATTTCGCTAAGGTTGGAAGATGGTAGTTGGTGTTCTGATGCGCATACTATTGGGGAGGCTGCGGTTTCTCATTTTTCCAGTCTTTTTACGCCTTTCTCGGCACACTCTATCGATGATTCTTTGTTTCAAAGATGTTCAACGAAGGTATCATCTCAAATCAATGATTTTCTTACTCAACCCCCCTCGAGACCGAGGTTTGCGTGCTATAACCGATCTCAATCCCGATAGTGCCCGGTCCTGATGGTTTCACGGGCATTTTTTTGTGGGTCGCTGGGATATCATCAAAAGTGAGGTTTGGCGAGGCTATAGCGATCTCAATCCCGATAGTGCTCGAGGTGGGATGGTTTCACGGGGCATTTTTTCAATGAAATGGGCTTATGGGATATCATCAAAAGTGAGGTTGTAGCGGCAGTGATGGAGTTTTTTGAAGGAGCTGGGTTACATAGGGGCTTGTCGGCCACCTCTCTAATTCTGATTCCTAAGGTGAATGCTCCTTCCAGTTTATCGGATTTTCGGCCTATCATCTTATGTAACTTCTCGAGTAAAATCATCTCTAAAATAGTGGCCTCTCGGTTAGCTTCGGTTCTTCCTAACATAATTACCTGTGAACAATCGGGTTTTGTCAAGGGGCGCAATATTCAGGAAAACATTGGCCTAGCTCAGGAGCTGATACATAGGATTGAATGGAAGTGCAGGGGTGGTAATGTGGCCTTCAAACTTGATATGAGTAAGGCTTATGACCGGCTGGAATGGGATTTTCTCCGGGCCTCGTTAGTGTCGATGGGTTTTAATTCGGCCTTTTGTGATATGATTGACAGATTAATTGGTAATTCTTGGTACTCTATTCGGGTAAATGGTGGTTCCTTTGGTTTTTTCACGTCGTCTCGAGGGCTTCGTCAAGGGGATCCGCTATCCCCTTTGTTATTCATTCTTGCTCAGAATGTATTTTCTATAGCTCTGAATAATGCTATTTTGGATCAAGCTGTTTTGCCCTTTTCCCATGGCCGAGGTGGTATGTCGATTTCTCACCTGTTGTTTGCTGATGATATGCTATTATTCTGTAATGCTTCCAAACGTTCTATATTGGCCCTTCGTCATCTGCTCACCCGTTACGAAACCAGCTCTGGGCAACTCATCAACTTGAGTAAAAGTGGCTTCTATACCCATTCTTCATGTTCCGTTGCCAAAGCTCGAAGGATAGCCGCAGTCGTTGTAGTCGGCGTAATTCCTCTCCGATACTTGGGAGTTCCCATCTTCTATGGCGGATTAAGAGCTCTTACTTTGAAGACATTGAGCGAAGATTGTTCGGAGGATAGGCGGCTCGCCGGAAAGCCCGCCTTATCAATGGGGGGTCGGCTCATTCTTGAAGTCGATTGAGTAGCATTCCAATTTACACCTTGGCTGCGATACGTGTTCCTGGTTCTGTGATTCGGCGCATTGAGTCTCATATGGCTGCCTTCCTTTGGAGTTCCGCTGGACATTCTAGCTCTCATTGGGTGGCTTGGTCTTCTATTTGTCGGCCTATTTGCGAAGGTGGTCTTGGTCTTCGATCTCTCAGCCAAGTTATGCAGTCCCTTCATGCTAAGATGGCATGGAGTGCCATTCAAGGAACGTCTTTGTGGTCTCGGTTTGTTTCTTTGAAGTATGACAGGGAGAATGGTTTTTCATGTCCAATTTCGGCAGCCCCTCAATGGAAGAATATCATGACTCAATTTCCGATTGTGTTTGACCTCGGGAGATGGATAATTGGTGAGGGTCGGGTTTCTTTTTGGTTAGACAATTGGTGTGGGGAGATTTTGGAAGGCCCGCGTCCTGTTGATGCTCTCCTCACTGTTCAGCAAGGTATTCACGACATTGATCACATAATTGATCTGTTCCCATTTCAGTTCCATTCAACAATTCAGAACATTGCTTGTGATCAAAGGCATCCGGACAGATTTATCTTCTCCCTATCCAAATCGGGAGACTTTAGTTCTTCGGTTTTTCTAGAGCACTGTCGGACTTCTTCTCCCCGTATCAATTGGGCTTCCAAATTCTGGCAGCCTTGGATTCCCACCAAGGTAAGTTGTTTTATGTGGCGGCTATGTAATGGTGCGGTTTCTGTTGACTTACAACTCCACATCAAACGCATTCCCATTGTTTCTAAATGTCGCTGCTGCTTTCAGCCGAGTCAGGAATCGATAGTCCACTTGTTTCTTCACTCGGATATTGCCAGGACGGTATGGGGCCTATTTGCAAACATTTTTCAGAGGGACAATTTTTATGGCTCTATTTTTCATTTAATCAAGACTTGGACTTCAGACAGTTCATGTCGTAATCAGTGAGGGAGCTTGCTGTCTGGGTATTCTTCTATTTGGTTGTTGGGAGATTTGGAAAGCAAGATGCAAGGCCGTTTTTGAGGATCTTCCAATGCAGGCCGATGATATCATCTCTCGTATTAAGGGCAGTCTCCGGGATATGTTTATGCTCTATCGACCTAAATCTCAGTCGTCTAACTTAGCCAAAGTGTGCTTGGACTGTCTCAGTCTACCAATTATTGCTCCAGTTCCGCGGAAAGGTTGTTGGGTCTGTTGGCTTCCTCCTCAAGAAGGATTCTTCAAACTTAACACTGATGGTTCCGCAGTTCATGGCCAGCATGCTGGGGGGGTATTCTTCGTGATTCTCAGGGGGCCTTGGTTGTAGCTTTCTCGGCCTTTTATGGTAGTGGTACAAATATGGGAGCAGAAATCAAAGCTTTGCGAGATGGCCTTTGTATATGCCGTAATCTTAATATTACAAATGTGATTGTTGAATCTGATTCTATGGTGGCAGTTAAAGCGTTAACTCATCTCAATAAAAGCCCTTGGAAGTTTGAGTATGAGATTCGTGATTGTGGTCTTCTTCTTGGGTCATATTCTATTCGGCATGTGTTTCGTGAGCAGAATTGTGTCGCTGATAGGCTTGCTGCTGTTGCCTATGCTCATCAAGGTTTTCAGAGTTATTGTCACACGATTGATCTTCCTCGAGAAGCCCGCCAAGCTTTTATTCATGATCGTTTAGGGTTTCATACTTTCAGAAAGTGTAATTAGTTTGTTCTGTAGTTTCCTTTTCGAGGTAAGACTCCTCTGTCCCCCCGTCCATCGGGTTAGGCTGGTTGTCCCCCTCTTGTTTGTATCCTTTCTCTTTTTAATAAAATGCTGCAGGTGCCGCCCTGCTTTCCAAAAAAAAAATAAAAAATCACCATCTGACCAGTATAGCACGTCCTCGTTAGAAAATAAAACTCGTCTATACCCCAGACCGTATATATACATCAATTTAAACATCCTCAATCCCTCAAGAGTGGTGCTTAAACCTCAACATGTTTGTGTATCAAGATCAATCTCTTGAACCGTATGTAAAATATGATCGTCATGGCATTGAAACACAAAAATAGAGATGCATATCATACTATCTTCCTTAGACACTCATATCAATCACTCTTGGTTAACTGCTTTTCCAGCAATGTTCCGTAGGGCTGTATGTGCATAGCCTGTTGGTCAGCATACCAAACAAGCATCATCAACGTCCAAGTTCATAATATAGTTCTAAGTCACATATGGTATAATTGTGACCTGGATTTGATCACTAGAACTCACACAGTGATGAAGCATGGACCATTCAATCACTTTCTTAAGTCGCATTATAGTCACATACAGTATGATGTGTATGCTATGGCGGAACTCCCACACAAAGTAGGCATGTCATGCTCAAACGCCATACGAACCTTAGTCTAGCCGCCCTTCTGACGTCTAACCTGAGTACTTAAAAGTAGTCACTCTTCTAGTGGTTATTTTAAGATCTCATATTCTGACTTTTTCTTGGGATATAAAGTCGACCTTTATAAAAGGTCTCATTTTGGCCGTATGCCAAGTCAATAAATGTGATGTCATTTGGGTACCCCCCCTTCTTAGGTGCCAAAGATTTTTACCATCTCAACTTGCTTACCCACCTAGCGACAAGGTGAATTACCCATGTGAGAGGGCCAATTCAATATCCACGACATCTTTTTAATCAAAATATATATGCTATGCAATTTCATATTAAAACATCCAATTAACATATAAAAAGGAATAGAATAAAAATGCAATTTATTCAAACAATAATGAAAATAATAATCAAATATCAACTAAAGTGTTCTCAGAATAAATATCAGATCCTACGAAGCTCTAGACCCAACATATGATCCTGAAAGATCTCTATAGCTAGAGGTTTAGTCATAGGGCCAGTCAACATGCTTTTAGTAGGAATATATTCTAGAACAACTTTCTTTTCTGCAACCATGTCTTTAGTGAAATGATACTTGATATTAATGTGTTTCGTCTTCCCATGATACTTGGGATCTTTAGTGTAACCTAAAGCAGCCATGCTATCACAAGCAATGACTACAGGACGATCCACATGTGTCATAACATCAAGATGTTGAAGAAGACTCCTCAACCACACAACTTCTTGAACCGCAGCTAAGCAAACCATGTACTCTGACTCCATCGTAGATAAGGTGGTGCTAGTGCGTAAGCTTGCTTTACTCGAGATAGCTCCACCACTAAGGAGGAAGCGTGGCCGAAGTAGATTTATAACCATCTACATTTCCAGCCCAATCCGCGTCAGTGAAACCTTTCAAGCTCAAATCCCTACCTTGGTAACAAAGGGATAAATTTGTGGTTCCCACCAAGTAACACATGACCCTTTTCACTGCCATCCAGTGTTGAGGTCCCGGATTACTTTGGAATCGACTCAACATCCCAACTGCAAAGCATAGGTCAGGCCGAATACACACCATAACATACATCAAGCTTCCTACCGCATTCCCATATGGAGTCGTAGACATTCTCTTCTTCTCTTCTTCATTCTTAAGACATTGGTTTGTACTAAGGGCACATCCTTTTTCCATTTGAGTGACAATGGGTTTTGAGTTAGTCATGTCAAATCGTTCGATGACTTTTTAAATGTAAGTCACTTGAGACAAACCGAGAAATCTTTTTGAACGATCCCTAATGACTTTCACTCCAAGCACATAGCTTGCTTCACCCAGATGCGTCTGTATCGAAAACCTTGATAACCACTCTTTAATGGAATTTATCATCTCCATATCATTCCCAGCTAGTAGGATGTCATCAACATATAATGACAGAATTAAGATCTTTTTCTTGGATCGTTTAACATACACACAGTGGTCTTCCTCAATCATCACAAAGCCAATTGAGGTTATCGCTTGATGAAAGTGAATGCACCACTGTCTAGATGATTGTTTGAAACCATAAATGGAATGTTTGAGTCGGCACACTTTGCGCTCTTGTCCCTTGACTTCAAAACCCTCTAGTCGAGTCATATAGATCTCTTCATCTAGTTCTCCATTGAGAAAATCAGTTTTAACATCCATCTGATAAAGTTCTAGATCCATGTGCGCTATTATTGCTAGGATTAAGCGAAAAGAGGAAAATCTCACCACATGGGAAAATGTCTCTTCATAGTCTAAACCCTCTCTTTGGGTAAAGGCTTTCGCCACAAGACGTGCCTTATATTTGTCAATTGGTCCATCTGCCTTTCGTTTAACTTTGATAACCCATTTGTTTCCAATAGTCTTGCGACCTTGCAGAAGATCAACTAACTCCCAAACCTGATTCTTTTTCATAGAGGAAATTCCATCTTCCATTGCAGTCATCCATTCATTGTTTGTAGGCAAAGAAAGAGCTTCTTTGAACGATGTAGGCTCACTAGAGTTGTAAGAAGTAGTTAGGAAAGATTCCTCTTCGATCACGAATCGACGACGAGGTATATTTCCACATTTACTTCTTCGCTCTAGTATCGGACTCCGACTAGGATCCGTACTCCCACTCGGATGAGATCACCTTGACTCTCATTGGCGACTTCCATAGGCTCAACCTCATGTTGTACCGTAGGATTAGGTTGAGGCAATTCCCGCCTTCGCCAAGATGTCATATGTTCTTCTTCCATCTCAAAAGTTCAAAGTCTTTCCTAACTTCACCTATGCGTTGGAAATCATTCTCAATGAAATCAACATTGCGTGACTTTTCAGTTTGATCATTCCTAAGTCGGAGTTTTCCCCGTGCATAACATAACCCTTTGAGGTATCTGTCTGTTTCCTTATTTGAGGTACTAGTTTTCCAAACTTATTTGACATAACTGCTATGGACAAACTTATTTGCACAACCCCAGGATGAAGATGCCCCAATTTAGGCTTCTCATCTTTCCAAAGTCCACAACCCCAAGGATAAGGGGTTGGGGCCCGGCTTAGAAGGCACTCGATTAAGTATGTAGGCAGCAGTCATTAGCGCATCCCCCCAAAACGAAATTGGGAGGTTGGCATGTTCCATCATCGACCTAACCATATCCAATAA
This sequence comes from Codonopsis lanceolata, assembly GCA_013146195.2. NCBI lineage: Eukaryota > Viridiplantae > Streptophyta > Magnoliopsida > Asterales > Campanulaceae > Codonopsis > Codonopsis lanceolata. Next base: position 6,581 of record JABEVN020002514.1, read on the forward strand.
TGTTCGATTCCTTCGTTCTGCAACACCATTTTGTTGCGGAGTTCTAGGAATTTTCAACTGTCAGCATATTCCATTTTTCTCACACAATTCTTTAAATTGATCAGATAAATATTCATGGCCCCGGTCAGTTCTAAAAGTTCTTTAGCTTTTATCCTTTTGATTCTCAACCTCTGCAAGAAATAGCTCAAAAACACTTAAGAGCTTCATCGCGGTGAGAAATAAGGTAAACATAACCATAGTGTGTGTAGTCATCGATAAAAGTGAGAAACTAGGAAGCTCCATGACGCGCCTTGTTAGTCCTAAAGGGCACAATAATATGCTAGAAAGGGGGGGGCTTGAATAGCTTATTTAACACTAAAAACTTTTTAAGTAAATCCTAGAACAAGCACTTGCAATCTATTAAGAAGATTGAAGTAGCGGAAGTCTTGTTAAGGAAGACAGTTCAAGTCTGCCGGTGAAGCACTACCGGTAGACTTAACTGAATACTTAAGTCTGCTGCCGAAGGAATAGGTTAAAGGAAAGAATGACAGTTTAAAGCAGTAAACAACACAGAGATAATAACACAAGTATTTTGAGATGGTTCGCACTATAATGAGTGCTACGTCCACCACCAAGGCAGTCAACCTTGGATTTAAATGTGCACTGTTTATTCCACCAGTTCTATTACATAAATGTCCAATGGATCGTGTACAAAATATTTGACTTGTGTTTGAGTTTGGGGAATTTGAATATCTGGAAAACAGAGTATTCAAATGTGTAGAAGAATAGTAAATGGTTACAACAATAAGAAGCAAATGATTAACAGTTGATGCAGATCTTCTTATTGTTGTTGAGGACTTCTTTGATCAATTAATGATCTCTTGGAATGCATTGAATGTATAAGACTTGATGTTGTTAGAGAGATTCAGAGCATTGTGTTTCTTCAGTCTTTAATGGTAGTATTTATAGCTTGGGCATTCTTTGAGATCGTTGGTGAAGACGAAGTGAGTAACATCTCTATTATGTTGAATGCATTAAATAAGTGTAGATGTCTGTGGACTTCTTCTTCAACTGATACTAAGCAAGGAATGGTGAAGAGTTGTTACAGGAGCTAGCAGGTGAACAATCAGAGTTGCAAACCTGCAATAGTTGGTACAGTCTGTATGTGTCAGTCTGTTCACCTGCTTTGTCACTTTTCAGGAGGCGAAAGTCTTCATGCTTTTTCGAAAAAGCTGGAGGGACGTGTCTGAGAAGTCAGGCGTTGATCTGGAGTTGATTTAATTCAAATTCAAACTAATTTGGGCTGAATTAAATAATCCACTAAAGCTTGTTCAAATGAGCAATTTGGAACACGTCATGCTTTCTGATGCGACAAAGTGCGCCTTCGGAGACTGTTTGAAGTCTTCCGGTGAAGCCTTAAGCCGAAGTCTTCTGCTGAACCTGTGAAGTCTAAAAACTATTCTAAGGCAAAGTTCTATACACAGTTGCCACGCTAACTGGTACGCAACCCATTTAGCCACTAAGCATAGAACCTAATGTAATGTATGAACAAATGCAAATCAAGATACAATAAGAAACAACAATCTCCTCCTATTTGCATCTAGTCATCATTACTTACAAGTGAGGGCTATGAAAGCTTGAAGATAGATAATAGCATGTCAAAAAATGTTTTAGTTTTCTAACTGCAGACATGCCTCTATCAAAAAGAAAACACCTCAAGGGTAACAACTAATCTAAGTGCATACAAACAGAAGAGATGAAGGAATATCACATGGATTAGTAATAAACAATTCAAATGAATTTAAACTGGATGTTTAAATTCTAAGCAGATATATGAATAAAAGTAGCAGGAATTTAAACAGAAGACATTTTTGAAAAGCATAAGCTTCTGTATTTCAAACGAGAAGTTTAATTGTACAGAGTTTTCAAAAATTTAGATAGGTACAAAGGATTAGGGATAGAAAAAATATATGAGCTACCACGACCTTTTCCCTTTTCCTTTGTTTGCTCTGTCAGCTGCTTCTCTTTCTTTGCGTAGGCATTCGAGTTCTTCAACTCTTTTGGTGTATTCATCATCGGCAGAGGTTGGTTGTCTAGTGGAGCGAGAACGGTAGTCAAGTTCTTCACGTAGTCTGTTGTTCTCCTCCATTAGAGTTCGGTTCATAGACCTTAATTGTCTCTCCTCCGTGATGGCCAGATCACGTTCACGCTCAGCATTGATACGATCATGAGAAGCATTGAGAGCGAGATCGTTGAGTTCCAGAACAGGAGGGCGTCTGTGACCCAGATGAAGAGTTATGCTGTGGAAGAGTTTCCAAAAGTGAGTTAAGCAGAGTCTGACGCACTCGTTGCGTTGAGCTTCCATGTTGACTTTGAGGTCGGTAGACTCGTGCCGCATTTCTCCAAACTTGGTCCACACATCCTCTTGAAATTGGCGGAGCATTCCTATCGGCAGCCTTGGACGTTGCCGTTGCAAGTTCAGCAGCAGCTATGGAGATATTGGTAAGTTATCCTAGTCTGTTGTAAATAACGTCCAGGCGGTTGAGGATTTCTGAATTGGCTGGTTGGGATGGAGAAATGTCGAGACCGATGTGAATTTGCTTAATGCCGGCAGACGAGGTGGCGTCGGCAGAGGTGACAGGGCGGAATGGCTGCTGGAAAGGTGGAGTGTCTGAGTTGGAGGAAGAAGAGTCGGGTGTTGGAAAGGTATGGGTAGAAGAGGAGTTTGATTTTGGGGGAGAGGGAGGAGGGGTTGGGGGTATTTCAATATCTGTGTCCGAATGATCACAAATATAGGAAGGGTTAGGTAGGGATTCAGTTGAGACCCAGAAGGAAGGGGGAGGATATGAAATGTCTTCTGGTCTCAAAGGGGTAGGTTTAGGTTGAGGGGAGCGTGGTTTGGAAAAGTTCATATCGACGAAAGTTCAAAGATGAACTTTCGTGGCAGCAGAGGATAGGATAGGTCGAAACCAGGAGGTTAGGATCAGGGGAATAGGTTGGCTTGGTTCTGAGGGAGTGGTCTAGTTTCGTTTATAGGAGTTGTTTGCTATTTATGGGAGTTGTTTGCTATTTTTAAGTGCTGATTATTTTGTTTATTTTTGCTTTTGTCCAGAAAGGCAAAAATGGGAAGATTGTTGGATATTAATTAATTGAGTTATTGAGTTTTCTAATTGTTTTATTTTAATTAATTATTTCTTTTGTCTTTCTTGGTATTTACTTTGATTAATTATTATTGTTACACCTTTTATAGAAAGGTTATTTTAGAGATTATGTTTTAATTAGATATTAGGGCTTATGAATTATTAATCTATTAGGATTGTGTGTTCTTATAACACGGTTTGGTTGTGCCGTTTGTCTTGAACAATGAGACACTGCTGACCTACTTATATTTGGTAAGAATTCTTCTTATTTGGTAAGTTTATATTTGATAAGATCATGTCCTTTTTATTGCACTAACATACTAATCATTTATTATAATTAGTTTTATTATTTTACAAGGTTTCTAGGTCACGGGTGCAAGTATAAATAGAAGAGGACATAGCCCTTGAAGCTGGGACGTTTACTGAGCAAATATTATTCACATAATTATCAGAGAGAAAGAGAGATTAAGAAGGCTGCTGCTCGTTGGTGAATGAACTGTCGAATGTGTTTTTATCGGAAACTTCATTCATCCTAGTCCAACGCAGTAGTTACAGTTTTCACCGAACTCTGCCATGTTTTAATTAGTTAGATAACATCAGTCTATTAGGTTGGGTGTTGTGATTATTCAAAGTCATATCTGCTATCTTTAGAGCATTTCATAAATTCTACTTTATTAGTCTTTCGAGTTATATTGAGTTTAAACATATTTTACTATATTTTTATTAATATTACTTTTTAGTATTATTAGTATTATTATTATTATTATTATTATTATTATTATTATTATTATTATTATTATTATATTTATAATTATTAATACTATATTTATTATTTTTTATTATTATAACTATATTGAGTTTAAACATATTTATTATTTTTATTATTATAACAATTGCACACTAAACTATACTAAGATAGTAAATAAAATTTACTTTTGAAGATAAGCCATCAAACAAACTATAAGAACTGGAAATCCACTTCATTCGACCAAATATTTATATGAATCCCTTATTTCCAATCCTTAAATTGAATGAAAACACAAGAACCCTAATTTCTTATAAAATTGAGAAAATTTTGAGAAAGTGTCATACCTATCGCTCGCGATGTCACCAATTTCTTCGGATTTCACTTCAATCTCTTCGATTGTTCACTATTTGACAGTAGATTTGTACAGATGAGTTCGTATTTTGGATTCTTGGAGCAGGTAGGCTTGTATTTTGATTTGTCTTAATTTGTTGTGTTTGGTCCCCCCTTTTCCCGACTATATCAATAAAACACGTAAGGGTACTTCGGACTTTCACCACCAAAAGTTAGGGGTATTTCAGACTTTTCGTTGATGCATTAGACAAAAATTTAAACGTTAACGGAAAAATTGAGGAATCTAACAACAAAATACAACTTGTAGGATCAAACTAATATTTTAAAAAATTGTAGGACCAAACAATTTTTTTAAACAAGTCAATGACCAAATAATTAATTAAACATATTAAAAATTGAGGAAGTGTTAATCTTTAATTTATTTATTTATTCACGTACCGATTAATTTATTTTGGGTCTGTTTGATTTAGCTTATTGATATGTGTTGATGACTTATTACTTATAACTGATAACTTATTACTTATAACTTATGACTGATGACTAATAACTGGGAATGTTTGATTTAGCTTTTTAAAAGTGTTGATTAGCTTCCATAAGTTAGTGTGTGTGTTTGATTAATAAGTTGAAATAGTGCTGAAATCAAATATAAAGACTAAAATAATATCATCACAAAATGTGATTTACTATCATCATCATTATTATTATTATTATTATTATTATTATTATTATTATTATTATTATTATTATTATTATTATTATTATTATTATTATTATTATTATTATTATTATTATTATTATTATTATTATTATTATTATTATTATTATTATTATTATTATTATTATTATTATTATTTTATTAACATTAATATTACTTTTTTATTATTATTACTTACTAATTTTAGTAGTTATTTTATTATATTAATAATATTATTAATTTTATTAATATTATTATTAAAATTATATTTTATTATTATAGTAATGATATTAATATTAGTTTTATTATTATTATTACAATTATTTTTACTATATTTTTATTAATATTACTTTTTATTATTATTATTATTATTAATTATTATTATTATATTTATAATTATTAATACTATATTTATTATTTTTATTATTATAACTATTATCATTATTCGTATTATTATTTATTAATATTATTATAATTCCTTTTATTATTATTATTTATTATAGTAATATTTATTATTATTTTTTTTTGTTTTTATTACTATTATTAAGAAGGGTAATCTTAGAATATATAAAATTTCAATAAAGAAAGACTCATATGTTTTTGAAAAGTAGAATTAAGTATTAGGCTTAGTGCTTACAACTTATTACCTTATATGTGCTTTAAGTGGCCTATACATGACTTATGACTTGATTTACGATAAGTGAAATCAAACATTTCAAAAATAATTTATGATAATTTATAAGTTATAAACACTTTAAATAAGCAAATCAAACACTTTGTGATGTATGATTCCCCACCCAAAGAAAAATCCATTTAGGATTATATAATAATCAGATTTAATGGATGACGTTGACATGTATGTGTTCGTGGAGCCCACCCCCGTGACCAATTAAGTTGGTAGTTAAACTTAATAAATTAAAGATTCCGTTAAATTAGGAACGGGCTTTACTCCGAAAACTGATGGCATTCGCCGAGTGTCGGTGCTCTTACCGTTTGTAATTACTCTTTTAGCCCCCACGTATCACCTTTTGTCTACAATGTCCACCTCACATTTCACGATCTGAGATTTTTTTTTTTTTTTTGCTGTAATTATTTATTAAGGCATTTCTAGGTATTTAAGCTCAAAACTAACCCGAGTTAAGTTGAATTGCAACGACCGTAAAATACCCTCTACCAAGTTTTTATGAATAGAGATTTCGTGTTGTATTTAGATACATCGTTTTCTGAATATTTATCTTTTGAGGAAATGGTCAAGTAGAGCCTTATAACTCATATAATATACTTTCATGACCTTTGACTATATTGAATCTCAGAATATTTGGAATGAACAAGTATATCCTTTAGATTTTAAGGTTGATCAAGGTCGATCAACTCGACCTTTGATCGACCATTAATCGACCCAAATGTCGAGTTGATCGACCTAGAACACTCTATATTAGTTTTGAAAGTCAAAAGGGTATTATGAACAATTCGTCACAAAAGATGATATAAAAAAAACATTTTTTTGAGAATGAAGTTAGTTTTATATTTTATATGTTTGAAAAAGTTATAAATAAAAATATCCATTTTGAGGGAATTTTTCCACCTATGTTTGGCTTTATTTTTTATTTAGTTTTTCTTTTAGTTTTCTAAAGTATTTCCATAACTAAAAACATCTGGGAAAAGAATCATGGAAAAAGAAAGACCACGTACACTACGCCCTTCGTTCCTTAGTTCATTTTTATTTTTTTATTTTTAGATTGGTTTTGCAAAAATCATTTTTATAACTTATATCGAGAAGTCTCACTCTTACTTGAACATCTTTGAAATAAATATTATCATAATATTTATAATATAGTCTTTTCTTCATTTTTATGACGAATTAAACAAGATACTCTTTCGGCAATAGAAGAAGTAGCATATACCAACTCCATGTCCGGTGTAGAACACAATTTAGCTTGAATTCACAATCTTTTGTTGGTATAGTATGAATTATGAAGTTTAATAGCTCGAGTTTGTAGTATTTTTATAAGATTTAATGTTAAAGTCATTAAATAGCTAAGTTGATGATGATTTCAAACATCTATATCATTATTTAGAAAATAATTCATCTGTTAGTGTAGAGATTTAAATAAATTTGATCTGATGAACCTAACTAACACTAAATCTTATAAAAATACCATTAGTTTAAACTCGTAATATCGTATGTCTTTTTAACCAGTTTTGTGCACATGTTAATACTATACATAGTACATGGGTGGTTTGGTGTATTTTTTCCTTGAATGTATCAATTATCAATTAAAGCATAGTTTAATTTTTCTATCAAACAATTCACCAATAAAGACTATCCATGTATGATTGACTATTAAACCTATATGTTATCATTCTGACTAATATACTCAATTTGTGAAATTAGAAACCCTTTTCTCTTTTGACATCACCAAGGAACTTATTGAATCATATTATAGATAAATTATACCCTCGGTTCCATCTAAAGAATATATGTTTGGAAAATCTAATAATGAAAAGATATAAAGTTAATATTAGAGTTGTCCATAATTACGAAAATGTGTGAACATAATCAGTTATCTAATGAAGAGGTTATTGTTGAAATGTTATGGAGATCGTAGACATAAGTTTCGATAGCAAACTTTTTAAGTAAAGTATCTCATAATAATATAGTGGATTATTTATATGAAACAAAAAGAATAATACCCAATATTGCATCTTTATATTTCGGTAAAAACTTGTGTAAGACGGTTTTATAGATATATTTTGTAAAACATATTTTTTTTTTATCCAATCCACTGTGTATTGGTAGATTAAACTGTGAGAGAGTGGAGCTCCATGTTACAAATTAAAATCCGTATGATCGTTGTGACGACCCGACCCGGACCCCAATGCGAGATCCCGAGTCGCGCCGTCCAAATAGACAAATTATAACACATAAGCATGCATAAGTAGGGTTTTTAAAATTCACGTGGCACAACATTTCAGACAATTAACAACTCGGCTACACTTGGCCGGAAAACAACCTGAATTAAACAAGTCATCGGCGACGCATTAACCCAACAACTACTCCTACAATTAACACATGCTTAATAAACCTCAACGGCCACAACATGCCGGAGACAATAACAATAATAATACTTTTAAACGCGCTTTAGCGGAAGAAACTATGATGAACCATACACACATATAAACAAGCTCGACTTATAGTCGGCATACCAAAAGATTACAAGTATTAAACAATAAGTTACTACAACACAAAAACCCAAGCTAAGTCTACATGACTTGCTTCCCATCGTCCTTTCCAAAATACGAGATTAACCAATTAATGTCCAAAGGAGCAACCTTGCTCACAACGTCCAAGCGAATGCGTGAATCTAGCGTGGAACGTCACCTCGGCTTTGATCTAAGGAAAACAAAGCAAACAAATAGAGTAAGTCGAAAGACTTAGTAAGTTACCAAATATGCATGTTCATATTATAGCATGATATTCATCACTAATATGGCATGTTATCTTCATTTAACACTTAGCACCTTATTCATATAAGAGCGTAAAGTAAATCATACAAGTAGGATATGATAGTCACGTAGCTCCCCGAAAACATTTCAGCATCGGTTCGTGCCATCGATGTTATGTGAATTCATCGATCCGCCGTCGAGTGCTACTCGATCTCAATAGCAAGCCAATGCGGCACTTAATCGATACGCAGTGGCTACTTCCCCACCGCCCACAAGGTGAGGTGTGGAGTCCCTCGGTGCGGCGATCCATAGCGAGCACGAATCCCATAATTCGTGAAGGCGATGTATCGTCCCACCCTGACTTGAAAAACAAACCATTTAATGCCAGCTGGACTTAATGCAATGCACAAGTAGATATTTACTTGACTTAAACCAATTTAAGGTCCGAATCCGACAAGAGCGAATTCGACCATCCAAGTAGGGGATAATCTCTACCGTAATCACATCAAGGCAATAATTTGCACAAATACCAATCTTTCATAACAACTTGTTACAATCAATTAAACCAACTCATACTTGAGTAAACCAAGTCAAATGACGTTCAAACTTCGTAGGGATTGAAATTAGAGTCTAACGTATTCAATTCTTCCCTAGAGTCGACTCCGTCGAGTCTTTTCACTAAATTCCCAATTTTGGGGAAATTGAAGCTATATGCTTCATAACCCAACTTAGGTCACTTCTAAGTTCACAAGGCATAAATTCACCTACAACATTTTAATACAATTTATGTTCTTCATGTAGTCCAATAGTAAGGATACATCACATAACCATTTTCACAAACACCACATATGCATAATTTAGGGCATTACCAAATATTATCACTTTCATCAACAAACATATTACATTACTTCTAACATGTTCAAGACCTCAATTAATCATAGTGGAAGAGTAATTTCAACATTCAAAGGCAAGAATCAACCTAGACATGCTCCTAGCAAAATTATACATTCAAAATTCGTAGGAAGCAACTATGTGTCCCCATTGACCTCACACATCATAAACTTTGTTTCCTTAGGGTCAATGGGTACTAAAATGAAGAAGAGTAACTTACTAGTTCAACACCAACGAAAGCAAATGAAGAAATCAATCGGATGGAAATGCTCCCCTTCTCGAGCTCTACAACTTTAATGAATGGCTCTTGGGCAATGGATGAATGGATGAAGGTAGATGATGATGAAGACCTTAAGAAACCATGGGAGAGTCTTGGAGAAGATGAGAATTCGTTTTTGAGAGAGAGAGAGGGTGAGAATGAGGGTCAAAAATCTGATTTGGGGCTTATAAGTGGTCAAAGTTTGAGTGGGACATGTGTCAAACTCTTGTGGTCCCTTTGAGATTCTTAGGATAGGGTTTGGATGATCAACAAGCTTCTTAATCCATCATTAAAATTAAGTTGGGGATGTTAGGACTTAAGTAGGAAGGGTTAGGGAGGTTTAGGATAGGTTTAAGTAGGGGTTTGAAGGGTACAATTCGTCAAATTCCGAAACAGGAAGAAATCAACCCGTAGAGTAGAAGAAGAGGCGGTGAGGCGGGCGTCCTCACCCTAGGCTATGCGGCCGCCTCGAGATGCCGAGGCCTCCCAAAGTTCAGACTCATTCTCCAATTGCTCCCCGCATGCAGAGGCGCTCACCGCCTCTGCACGCCCGTCTAAAACTTGATTCAAACTTGGTCTAAATGGTCCCAAACTTTGGGCAACCATTCTAAGGTCTAACCCTACCCAAAATGAGTCGGAAACACACTCGAACAACTCCCTAACAAGGTAGAACAAGGCGCGAACCACGCGACGAATGAACAACGAATTAAACTACAATCAAACACCATTCAAACTAGGATGTCTTGGACATGAAGGGACTTGTTTCAACATGAATAAGACCTGAATATAAAGTCAAGAACTCAACGAACACTTCGTACGTCGAAATAGAAGCAAATACGAGCAACGAGGGGAATCGCTAAGGCTAAATTCAAAACGATCAAACCGGCGATTCAACAAACGGACTTTCGTGATTCTAAACATGTTAAGAACTTCAAGAATGATTTAAGAATGATTCTAAGACGTTTATAAACTAGGTAAACATGATCGCAATCAACCAAGAAAGCACAAATACGAGCATAGAATGCACATGCAAGAACACGGGGCGTTACACTCTCCCCACCTTTAGGAATTTAGTCCCTAAATTCTTACCAAGTTCGTCGAATAAATGTGGATGCTTCTCGCGCATCTCCGCTTCCGTCTCCCAAGTCGCTTCTTCAATGTTGTGGTTTCTCCAAAGAACTTTGACTAAGGGAATTCTTTTGGTTCGTAGCACTTGCTCCTTGGTATCCAATATCTTCACGGGCTTTTCAACGTAAGACATATCCGGCTCAAACGTGATCTCTTCATACTCAAGTACATGGGTATCATCCTTCAAATACTTTCGCAACATGGAAACATGAAATACATTATGAGTCTCCGAAAGTGAGGGTGGCAATGCACATACCGCTAAGGACCCAACTCTCTCAAGAATCTCGAACGGCCCAATGTACCTTCTGTAAGCTTCTTTCTTGCCGAATCTCTTAGTACCTCTCCCGGTGTCACCTTCAAGAATACGTAGTCACCCACCCGAACTCAAGACCTCGTCTCTTCGACATTATCCGCATAACTCTTTGTTCGACTGAAGCAAACGATCTCTAATCAACTTCACGCCTCAACCGATCACAGTTGCACTAACTCTGAACCCCAAAGTTACTTCTCCAACTTCATCCCAACAAATTGGCGATCTACACTTACGCCCATATAAAGCTTCATACCAAGCTTTCATCCATCTTGATACCTGACCGTAGTCGTTATTATACGCAACTCTGGCTAAAGGTAAGTGAGAATCTCTTCCTTGAAATCAACGGCACAAGCTCAAGCAAAGATGTCCTCCAAAAAAATCTGAATCAATCGCTGCCGGATCAATGACCATCCGCTTAATGATGAAAAGTCGTATCGAAGTCTAATTTGGTCCCAAAGCCTCCTCGCAACGCTTTGCCAAAATCTAGATGTGAACCTCTCGATTCTATCTGATACAATACTCACAGTACGCCAAGTCTCACGATCTCCTGATATACAAAGTCGCTAACCGAGTCAACGAGTAAGTGATAGATACCTATAAAGTGTGCATTGCGTTCTTAGTCAATCAACAACTATAACCCAAACCGCATTAAAACCTCTCTCAAGGCGCGGTAATCTCTCGTCACAAAGTCCATAGTAATGAACTCCCATTTCCACTCAGAATCTCAAGTGGTTCAGAGAAGTCCTACAGCCTCCTCGATGCTTAACATTTTTAACCGACAAGTCAAACACCTTGACACATACCCGCAATTCTCTCTTCATACCTTTCCACCAAAAACTGCCTTTTCAAGTCTAAGTACATCTTCGTGCTCCCTGTGAATGGTATACCTCGCTTTATGAGCCTCATCAAGAACCAACCTCTTCAAGTCATCATTAGAAGGAACGCAAATTCGACCTCGAATGTCAAAGTACCTCACTATTAATCGCAAAATCAGGTATACATTCCAGCCCAACCCATCAATGATTTTCTTCAACTCCGGATCATCTTTTGCGCTTTCTTTAATCTTCCCAAACAAAAATCGTGTAGCACCTAACATTCGCGAAAATTACACCTTTATCATGAACACTAGGACTCCAATCTCGCAAGTCCTCCAACATCTTCCACTCCTTAACCATCATACATGACATATGAACCTTCCTACTCAAGGCATCCGCTACCACATATTGCCTTTCCCCTGATGATATAAAATAGTGCAATCGTGGTCTTTTTAGTTTCTCCATCCATCTTCCGCCTCATGTTCAACTCCTTTTGGGAAAATAAATACTTCAAACTTTTGTGGTCGGTGAAGATCTCAAATTTAGCTCCGCACAAGTAATGTTTCCATTTATGCAACGCGAAGATAATCGCAGCCTAACTCCATATCGTGTCGGGTAATTCTGCTCATGAATAGACAACTTCCTCGACGCATAGGCGATAACCCTACCATTCTGCATCAAAACGCAACCCAAACCTTCCTTAGAAGCATCGCTATAAATTACAAAATTATCTCTCCACTAGGCAAAGCCAATATAGGTGCCGACGTCAACCGCTTTCTTAAGCTCTTGAAAACTAGCTTCACATTTTCGCTTCCAAACAAACGGACGTTTCTTCGTGTTAATTTCGTCATAGGAGTCACGATCCGAGAAAATCCCTCAATAAATCTCCCAATAACCCGCTAGACCCAAGAAACTCGAACCTCGTAAACCGAACTAGGTCTCTTCCAATTGCCACCGCTTCAACCTTAGAAGGATCAACGGCTACTCCGGGCGCTAGAAATGATATGCCCCAAGAAGGACACTTCCTCAAGCCAAAAGGCACATTTGCTAAATCGATAAAGTCGCTTCTCCCGAAGAATAGACAAGACATTCCTCGTTTCTGCTCCTCCCGAGATTTCACACTAAGATGTCATCAATGAAAAACTACCACGCAATCGAGATAACTATGAAAGACTCTGTCTTCATTAAGTCCATAAACACGGCCGGCATTCACAACCCAAACGCATCACCACAAATTCAAAGTGCCCATATCTAGTGCTAAAGTTGTCTTCGAACGTGCCTTCTTCTCTTAACCTTCAATTGATAGTAACCCTATCGCAAATCAAGCTTAGAATAGACAATAGACCCTTGCAATTGGTCAAAGAGATCATCAATGTGGGGTAGTGGGTATTTGTTCTAATGTGCCACCTTATTCAATTGCGATAATCTATGCATAACAAGCAAACTCCCATCCTTCTTCTTCACAAACAAGACCTGGCGCCTAAGGCGACACACTCGGTTTAATAAAACCAATCTCAAGGAGTTCCTCGCAACTGAGTTTTCAACTCTCTAAGCTCGCTGGTGCCATCCTATACTTGCCTTAGAAATCGGTGAAGTCCCCTGAATAAGTTCAATACAAACTCCTAGTTCTCTATCTGGTGGCATAAAGCAGATCTAGAAAACACATCGAAACTCACATACTACCGACCTCTTCTAAACTCGGCGAAGACCTCTTCTTATCAACAACGCAGCAAGATACCCCAGACACCTTGAGACAACAATTTCTAGCCCTTGCAATGAAATGCAAGTCACTCGACGCTTGATCACCCACAAAAAAACGAATTCAGTAATACCCTAAGATAAAAAGTAACCTCTTCCTATGGCAATAACTATAAGCATGATAAGCACATAAACAAAGTCCATGCCAAGAATTACATCAAAATCACGTATAGGGAGAACTACCAAGTCCGCATGCAAAGTGTGGTCACCCACCAAACATCACAAGATCTAAACACTTCGACGCGAAAGCATATATTCCCCGAGCTGGTAGACACTTCAAGCAAGTATGGCAAAGATTGGGGCAACACGCAAAGATTCTCAACAAAGTGAAGCAACATAAGAATGCGAAGACCTCTGGATCTATGAGAATTGAGCCTTATGATCAAATATAGAGTCTCCTATCACCGCAGACCTTCAACCCGCTGGGTCAAGCGCAACACACGTGCCCCAACCTTCGGGTTTACCATCCACATCTCTTAGCCCTGCACGCCGCCCCGGCCTCGATCGACTAGCCTTGAACTTCGGGCAATCTCTTCATGTGAGTCCCGCCTACAAATGAAACACTTCCCATTCTTTACCCAACACCTATCACCGCTGTGGCCTGCATTCCGGCGCAATTAACAAATCATAGTCTCATCATGAGACTGGCCGCTTCCCCGAGTGTAAGAAGTGTTGTTGCCCCTGCTTCCCTGCCTCGCGCCTACCTTGGCCTCCACCCTCCTATCACTCGGCTCCCCTGGTATCCCCTTCACCCGAATTATTCCGATTGGTGTTCCTGTCCGTCAGAGACCCGAATTACCCTGACTCTGCTCCTCAATATCTTGCTCAACCTCATAAGCTCTATCAACCGCAAATCCAGAATCGTGAGCTTAAGTGCTAGAATCTGCCTCTAAATTCAGCCCTCAACCCCTTTACAAACTTATGTGTGTTCTACGAGCCCGAGGAATCAAGTGGTCAATGCACAACGGCTCAACTTGAACTCGCAATACTCCGCCACGCCATGCGTATCTTGCTCAAGATTATGTAATTTTTCTCCCGTTGCGAACCACATCCTGCACGCACTCATTCTTAAATTCCCTCTGA
>JABEVN020002515.1:0-21175 GCA_013146195.2 Codonopsis lanceolata
TTCTACACCTGCGAGGGCAAGGTCTCCCGTAACATTGCCTCCCAAGCTTCGCCTCAAGCGAGGCACCAAACCACCTTGCGAGGGCAAGGTCTCCTGATTGAAAAGCCTTCAAATTTGGCCTAGAATGAACCCCAAACAACCCAAGCAATTCAAGGTAAACCAACACTCAAAACACGAGAAGAACAGTCCGAACATCCGAAACAAGTTAAACAAGGCTTGAATCATGTGACGAATGGCCAAACGAATCAAACACAACTCAAACTAGAACAACTTGGACATGAACAAGGCTTGTTTAAACATGGATATGACTTGAATACTTGTCCTAGAACTCGATGAACATCTCGCAAGACGAAACACAAGCAATACAAGGAATGAAGGCAAACACTAAGACTCAAACGAAGCAACAAAGCTTCTAAACTTTCAACCAAGCATACTATGATCAAGATGAATATTATAAGTCATATATGAAAGGTAATAGAACTCTAACAAGACTTAGTTAAGTGCTAACATGTAAGATGAACACTCAAAGCATTAACGACAAAGCATGCAACGCATAAAAGACATTCAAACGACTATGATCAGAACAAACCTAATGCAAGCATGATATGAACAATATGAACTCTCTAACATGTTAAGGCATACGTTAAGCATGTTATAATGATGTTATACAAGTAATGGGTTTGTTCTCACATCTTCCTCACTTAAAGGAATTTAGTCCCTAAATTTACCGAGTCATCAAATAGAAAGGTATCTCTCTCATATCAAGCTCGGCCTCCCACGTGGCTTCCTCAATATCATGATTCTTCCACAAGACCTTCACTAGCGGAATCCTCTTCGCTCAAGACTTGTTCCTTCGTATTAGAATCCTCATCGGCTTCTCATCATAAGAAAGGTCGTTCAATAGTAATCTCATCATATGTAAGGACATGTGACTCATCCTTCAAGTACTTGCGTAGCATCGAGACATGGAAGACATCATGAACATCCGATATAGAAGGTGGCAATGCTAACCGATACCAAAGATCCAATCCTCTCTAAGATCTCAAATGGTCCAATAAATCTAGGTGAAAGCTTACCTTTCTTCCCAAATCGCTTAGTACCGCCGAGGCGATACTTTCAAGAATACATAATCACCAACCGAAACTCTAAGTCACGCCTCCCAAGTTCCAAGTAGTTTTCTCTGTCTACTCGAGTTGTAATCAATCTGTCTCTAATAAGTTTCACACTCTCACCGACTATTGTACCATCTCCGAATCCCAAAGCTTAGCTTCACCAACTTCATCCCAAAGAATCGACGAACAACACTTACGCCCATATAAAGCCTCATATGCGCCATCTCAATATTGACTGTAATTGTTATTATACGCAAATTCGGCTAATGAAAAATGAGAATCCCAACTACCTTTGAAACCATGGTACAAGCGCACGCAATAAATCCTCCAATACCCGAATCAATATCTCGACCACCATCGACTATGGGTGAAAAGTCGATCGAAATTCAACTGCACTCCAAAGCCCTCCGCAAAGAATGCCAAAATCTAGAAGTGAACTTGGGATCTCTATCGAAACAATGCTAACCGAATACCATGTAATCTCACGATATCCCGAATATACACCCGCTAACCGACTCAAACTATAAGTCATCGCAATAGGAATAAAATGTGAAGATTTTGTCAATCTATCCACAACAACCCAAACTTCATCAAAACCTGGCGAGTACGTGACAATCTTGTCACAAAATCCATGGTGATATGCTCCCATTTCCACTCCGATATCTCAAGTGGTTGTAGTAAACCCAAGCAGGTCTTGTGTTCAAATTTTTAACATGTTGACATGTCAAACATGTAGATACATACTTGCAATTTCTCTCTTCATTCCATTACCACTGTAATCTGTCTCTTCAAGTCTATATACATTTTGGTACTCCCTCGATGTATAGTATACTTGGCCTTGTGAGCCTCATCAAGAACCATACGTTTAACTCCATCGGTAGAAGGAACGCAAACTCTACCTCGAAAAGTTAAAATGCCATCATTGTTAATAGCGAACTCTGTGTCTTACTATCACCCAATCCATCAATAATCTTCCTCAACTCGAATCGTAGCTTGAGCCTTCTTAATCAACTCAAACAATGCATGTAGCACGCACACTAGCAAAAATAACACTACGCTCACTCACAACCGGACTCCATTCACTGACATCCTCAAGCATCTTCCACTCCTCATCATCAAGCAAGACATATACGCCTTCCTACTCAAGGCATCCGCAACAACGTTAGTTTTCCCTGATGATATAAGATAGTGCACCATGATCCTTAAGCTTCTCCATCCATCGCCTCTATTGCATGTTCAACTTTTTTGAAAAAGAGATACTTCAAACTCTTACAATGAATATCTCGAACTTAGCCCCATAAAGATAATGTTTCCACTTGTGAATCACAAATATAATAGCCGCCAACTCAAGGTCATGTGTCGGATAATTCTGCTCATAAGGTGATAACTTCCTCGAAGCATAAGCAATAACTCTCCTGTTCTCGCATAAGTACGCAACCCAAGCCTTCTAATGAAGCGTCGCTATAAACAACAAAGTTCTCTCGAACCACTAAGCAATGCTAAGATATGAGCCGTAGTCAACCTCTTCAACTCCTCGAAAACTAGCATTGCACTTATCACTCCATATAAAAGAAGACTTCTTCTGTGTCATATTAGTCATTGGAGTAGCGATTTTCGAAAATCCTCGATAAACCTACGGTAATAACCTGCCAAGCCCAAGAAACTACGGACTTCGGTTACCGTATTAGGCGCCTTCCATTAGTAACCGCCTCAACCTTGGATGGATCCACCGCGATACCATCACTAGACACCACGTGCCCTAGAAAAGAAACTGTTTAGCCGTAAAGCACACTTACTGAATTTCGCATAAAGTTGCTTCTTTTGCAAGATAGAAAGAGCCTCTCTCAAGTGATTCTTATGTTCCTCTCGTGACTTGGAGTACACGAGAATGTCATCGATAAATACCACCACAAAGCAATCAAGGTATTCATGAAACACCCTATTCATTAAATCCATAAAGAGCAGCGCGCTTGTCAACCCAAACGGCATCACAACAAACTCATAATGGTCGTAACGCTGCATTTAAAGTCAGTTCGGACATCCTCCGCCCGAACTCTCAAATGGTGATAGCCACTCCTCAAGTCAAACTTGGAATAGACAATCAACCCCGGTTGATCAAAGAGATCATCAATATGTGGTAAGGGATACCTATTCTTGATAGTAACTCCGGTTCAACTGTCGATAGTCTATACAAAGACGTAGACTACCATCCTTCTTCCTCACAAATAACACCGGTGCACCCCAAGGAGACACACTCGGTTTAATGAACTCCCTATCAAGAAGTTCCTCGCAATGTTCCTTCAACTTGTAACTTCACCGGAGCCATTCGTAAGGTTCCTAGAAATAGGCGAAGTCCCCGGCAATAGCTCAATACAAAACTCTAGCTCTGGTTGGGAGGTAAAGTATACTTAGAAAAGACATCAAGGAACTCATTAACTACTAGAATATCTTCTAACTTAGCAAGAGACATGCTAGTATCAAGTACACAAGCTAAATACCCCGCACACGTGATAAAAGTTGTCTAGCCCGCAGCGTAAATAATATGAACACCATTCATAGCATGATCACCCGAAAACACAAACTCCGAATACCGGGCATGGCAAAAGTTACTCTTACGACGACAATCAACTAAAGCATGATGTACACATAGCCAATCCATAGCAAGAATCACATCAAAGTCTCGAATAGACAATACTACCAAATGAGCATGCAAGACTTGATCATTAACAAGCACATCACATTCTCTATAGACCTCAGACGCCAACAAGCAATCACCCAACGGTGTAGACACCTCAAGCACATAAGGCAACCGGCAGCAATACACATAGATGCTCTAAGAAATGCGATGCAACATAAGAATGAGTAGACCCCTGATCTATAAGAACTCGAGCTTGATGACCAAAGACCGAGAGAATACCTCCGTCACGTAAGTAGACTGGAACACCTCGCCGATCAAGCGCGAAACACGAGCCTCGCCTTAGGACGCCCATCACTGTCCCTCTTGGACCAGTATTTAACCGACCCATGGATCTGATGCCTAGACTTAAGACGATGCCTTTGAGCCGATGACTAGATCTCCACAACTAAGACAAGTACCAAGCCTGGTTCTACACTTCTCACTAGAATGTCCAATCTTGTTACAGAAAGAACAAATCAATGGTCCATTACCCTGAGTCTGTTGCCCCTGAGGAGTAGGAGCACCACTACCACGACTCCGATGACGCCTATTCCCGCATCGATTGCCGCCTTTATTCTCGACCACCATTGCGATGGTTGCCCTCGACGATAGCTGACCGATTCCCGGATGACCGACCTCTACCTCGCTCGCAATCGACGCCGGCTGGCGAGAAGCTTGCATGTAAGGCTTCGCCTGCTCCTCAATGTCCTTCCAATCTCATAAGCACGATCCACCGCACTTCCGTGAACCGCAGTAGCAACCGTAGAGATAACAATTGTTTCCTATACTCGGTCTTCAACCCTTTCACGAACCTATGGGTCCTGTGTTTCTCATCCACACCGATGTGCACAATAATGGATAACTCAAGAATTTAGAAGAATACCGAGCTATAGACATAGATCCCCGCTCTAGTTCCTCGGAACTCTTTCTCTCTCATTTCTAACCACATTAGGCACATAAGAAGCCCCTAAACTGACTCAAAGGTAGGCCACACCGTGCCACTGGTTCATCTCCCAACTAGCAAGTAGCGTAACTTCCCACCAATGATTGGCGCTACCTCGCCTTAAAATAAACAGCTAACACCACCTTTTTCTTCATCAGTGCGCATGCCTAGAGCTGCAAAGATCTTCTTCAAATCCTCAAGCCATAACTCGGCTATACTAGCATCCGCCTCTCCCTCAAAAGATGGAGGCTTCATCTTCAAGAACCTCTCTAGAATAGCATTATTCCGTGCTCTAGCTTCCGGTGGTACAACATTACGTGGTGGCGACACTCTCGCCTCCGGTTCTGGGGGTGGAGGTGGAGGTACATTCTGACCCTGGCCAAGCTGGGCCATCTCGGTCATAAACTTCTCATGCGATGCGATACATATCCGCCATCCGTGCATTCATATCACTCGACCACGTGGTGGAGGTGGCAACTTTGCCTCGGGCTCATCGGGAGAACTCTCCTGGGTCCGCCTTTCGGCCTACACCATTTCTAGGAACCACCATTAAACACCTATAAGAATTCACTCTGGCGTTAGAACATCACACAAGAAACCAACCCACCTAGGCCATGGAACCTATCCCGGCCGATAGCTAACCTATAAACAGCTCGATACCAACTACCAGCGGCGACCCGACCTGGCCCGAGGTGGAACCGCGGGTCGGACCGCCCAAATAGGAGGGAAACAAGTAATGGTATAAACATACAAAGACTTAATTTAAGAAAACGACGTGACGCAACATTGGAGACGTAACACGCCTCGGCACCAAAAGGCCAGAATTTTAAAAACATTTCGATATAATAGCTTAAGCAATTTAAACCAAGTCATCGGCGACACTACATGCCTGGAACCCAAGCTAACAGTTATGGACAAGAATTAAATAAGAGCTAAAAGGATGCTCACGGTGGAAGACTTATACGTAGTGAACTATTAACAAGATAACCAAGCTCGGCTTACACAATGCCGGCATCAAAAGGAATATAAATACTACAAGTGTTAAACTACAAGTAGCTAATAAAAGTAACAAGTTCAAGTTCTATACATATTCCCAAGCATAGTCTAATTGACTTGCTTTAACCCATCGTTCTTGCAAAATATAAAAGGAAGGAAGAGGACATCTAAACCACCTCTTCAACCGCAACGCCGACCAAAAGAGGAATAAAGGAGTCACGAACACCGCAAGCCTGCCTCGTGACCTCGCTTTTGCTACTTCTTTCTTTGAATCTAAAGCAAGAAAGGGGAATGGGTAAGTCATAAAGACTTGTAAGCTATCAATCATGCATGTCATGGCAATATGCAACATACAAGGCAAGATATCATCATAAGCATAAGAGATAATCATATATCCAAGATGCACATTGTTTCACATATGTGCTCGTAATTAAATCACATAGATAAGGATATATGGAGAGCCGGCCGCTTACGTAGTTCCCGCATACAAGCGTTATCTGGAATGTGAGGTGTCGATGTGTGTGAGTACACATCGACCTTCCGAGGAGATGCCCGATAGACACACCCAATGATGCTCTATGGGAAGAAAGTGGCTACTTCCCCACCGAAAGTTTACTTCCCACTGTGGCAGGTGGAGGCGTGTGTGAACAAAGACGGTATGCCAATTTGGACATGCAAATGCCAAGTGCCAAGTAGTGTTTACTTAACAAATTTGTAGAGAACAAGTTGAGAACGAGGTAAAGAGCGTAATTATTCTCGCACGCTCAATCAGTAGGATTGAGTTCGACAAGAGCGAACTCAACATCAATAAATCAAGTAGGATTGAGTTAAATGAAGAGCGATTCTATTATATGACATTTAAATCAAGGCAATCCAATTCAAGACTAGAATTATTATTCAAATGGTAATCCATTTAGAACAAGAGTCTTTATTATTCTTAGTGATCATTGAGGTAGGGATTGATGTTGAGCAATGCTTCAAAAAATCACAAAAAATAGAACTCTTGTATTAAAGAACAAATCATTCAATAAAAAAAAACTAATAAATTTAAAAAAAATTCTAAGTTCTCAGTAGGAATGAAAAAAAATATAGGACAAGCTTGGGCCAAGTTAAATAACTTTTCTAAGGATAGGATAGACCCATAATCCAAATAATAACCCTAGAAGAATTATCATCAATTCAATATTTCATGAACCCTAGAAATCAATTTCTAAAAGTCAATAAAGCCAAAAGTTACAAGAAAATAGTCTTAATTCCCAAAATTCAAATCATCCTAACAACATGATATTAACATGGGTACAGAACACTAAAGAAGGCTGATAGCAATTACACTTGAGGGAAACAAAAATTCTTGGCAAAATCTCAAATCATCCTAAAACATGAAAAACCATTAAAAGGCAATCAGGCTCCGTTTATGAAATTGAGCAGGGCCCAGAGGAGAGGCTAGCATGGCATTTCTAGCAGCTTGACATGAGAGAGAAAAAGAGGCAAGGGGAATCTTGGAGGTTAGGGATGATGAACTTACACTAAAAAGAAATCCAATTGATTATAATTATTAGGCATTGGTGGAAAACAAACCAGAAAGATTATTAAACTAGTACCCTTGAAAAACACATGATTCGGTGGTCTCTGAGGCTTAAAAGGGTCGAGCTCCCGCAAGTTGGGTCGTCTGAAAGGGGTCAAGTGCGGTAGAGCAAGACTTTCTCTCTAAGGCTCGTCGGGAACCCGTAACTCAACCTTTGGTGGAATGAGAGAGAAAATGGTGATCGCTTGAAGGGATCATCTAAAAGAGTCAATCCAAGATTAGAATTATTAGGCTTCTCATTGCTGTGTTTCCCAGTTTGACGCCTTCCTTGCGAAAGACAAACCACCTTGGTCGAGGGCAAGGTATTGAAAAGCAAATTTGGCATGGTCAATGCAAACAACCCAAGAAATTCAAGGGGGTAAACCAACACTCAAAACACGAAAGAACAGATTCACCGAAGCAAGGAGGAATGAAGGGCGAAACTAATTGGACATGTTGACGAGTAATCTACACCTTGATAGCAACAAGCATCTCCGTAACTTGTTTCCCAAGCCGCCTTCCTTGCGATTCTTAAACATGACCAAACCACCTTGCGAGGGCAAGGTCTCTAGGATTCAAGAACCCCAAACAACCCAAGAAATTAACATCACACGAGTCTCAAAGAGGAATGAAGGGCACTTGAGCATCAAACGAGGCAAGGAGAGACAAAGCATGTTTAAGACGAGAGACCCACACGAGTAAGAGAAACGAGGCAAGGAAAGACAAACCGAGAGACCCTCAAAAGGTCAAATGAAGCAAGAAGGCTTCCAAACTCTCAACCAAGCATACAATGACCTAGATTGAAGTTATAAAACATGTTATAAAGGTACTAAGGTTCTAGTAGGACTTAGTTAAGTGCTAAGATGATACATGAAGCAGGTATAACAAGGCATGCAACGTATAGAAGGCATACAAGCAACTACAATCATGTTTGACCTAATGTGAGCATTGTATGAACAATATGGACTCTATAACATGTTAAGACACATAATGAACATATTAATCAAGTATAGGAGACATGATATACAAGTAATGGGTTTGGGTTCTCACAGAAAAATGTTTAAATATAATTAAAAGAGAGGAGATATGGTGGTTATGAGAGAGAAAATATGGAGAAGACGGAAGAGAGAAAGAGAAATACAACCAGAGAAAGTAGGAGATAGAAATAGTGAAATGGTAACTCAAAAGTCAATGATTCGAAAGTGAGATTTTGGAGGGATAAATTCACCCATGCCATTATATATATATATATATATATATATATATATATATATATATATATATATATATATATATATATATATATATATATATATATATATATATTATAAATGAGCTTAGCATTGATAACGAAGTTTAAGAAAAAAAAAATTGGCGAAATGTTGACGTGGGCTTGAGCCCCACTCAACTATGCCTTAGATCTGCCCAGCCTCGTACTGCGGACAGCTCCATTTTAGTCGGTATAGTATGATTTTCAGGTTGAATATATTACAAAAATGTCATTAAGCTTCTTAACAAAAATACAATTTCAACAATGCACAAACTCAAACACTTTTACATCATACCATCTTTATCTCCATTAATTTAATATTTTTATATCTTACTTATATCAACCAATAATTTTGTTTATACAACTTTATTAAATATTTCTTAAATTACTATATTTGAAATAATAAAAATATTTTCAAAAATAGTAATAAATAAATTATTATTATTAAATTATTACCAATTATTTTTATAATTTTAAAAATAGTAAAACAAGTACAATGATTAGAATAGTTAATACAAATACAACAATTAATGAAAAATTCAAGAACAATACATTAAGCATAAATGAAAATCAGGAAAAATACAACAACAATAAAAACAAATGTGACATTTCAAGCACTAACATATTTAGTTACCAAAAAGTTTCCAAATATTTTCAATAAGATCATGCTTCACGAGGTGGTAATGTGTTTCTTTATCCTTGACGACACACTTTGTTTAAACATACCTCTCGTGCTCCAGAATACGCTCGTTAAAATATTGTCATACTAAGCTACTATCTGTAATGTCAATTTGATCATAGTCGGAAGCATTTGGTACACGACCATAAGTATCTCGTTCATCTTCGACGATCATATTATGTAATACGATACAAGTCATCATAATTTTATCAAACTACTTACCTCCCATATAAGTGTTGGGGTTCATATAATTGCAAATCGTGCCTGCAATACCCCAAATGCACACTCAATATCCTTTCTTGCTACCTCTTGATGTTGAGTAAAGAGTTTATATTTATCACTTTGCGGCGATCTACTAGACTGAATGAATGTTTTCCATGGAGGATAAATATTGTCGGTTAAATAGTATAACTTGTTTATACTGATTACCATTAACCGTAAAGCTTACTGCCAGAGCTATACCAATATAAATATCTTTAAATACTGGCGATGGACATATTTATGTCACTATAAGTACTTGAAGTGCTAAAGAATGATGTCATATCCACAAATTGTAGGAAGTGACTGCTTCGAGTACAACGGTTGCTTTTCCATCCCCTTGAGCATATTGGCCTTGCCAAGACATAAGAAAATTCTTACATTCCCAATGTATACAATCTATACTACCGAACATACTTGGAAAACCGTGTATCTCCCCAACATGAAGCAAGTGTTGAAGATCCTCCTTTGTTGGCCTTCTTAAGTACTCGTCTCCAAAAACACTAACCACACAATCGGTGAAATTCTTTACACATTGAATTGATGTTGTTTTTACAATACAAACATAGTCATCACACACATCAGCGGACATTCCATAAGAAAGCATTCTTATAGCAGTAGTGCACTTTTGTAGTGGCGATAAACCAGGTTTCCTCGCTTCATATCATTGTTGAAAATATAGAGTATGATCACCTAGAGCTTTTACTATTCGAAGGAAGACATGTCTTCGCATCTGAAATCATGTGTGAAGTTGTTGGTCGGTGTATGTTGGGTTCTCCGCAAAGTAGTCTGAATACAGGTGTCGATGGCCATAAACACGATTTCTGTCTATGTACGTACGTTGACGACCTCCTGTTTCTACTTGGCTGGAGATAACTAGCTCCCTCATGATTTGACGCATTAGATGTCGATAGCCAGAGACGTCTAAAATACGTTCTTCTAGTTGTCTTTCAAACAAAGTATTTATAACTTCATGATCATTGACATCTTCTTCATTTCATTAGGGTTGTGAGAATTGAAACTAGAATGTGAAGACATGATTGTAGTTAGGTATGAAATGAAGTGTTGGGATGATTGGTTGAAGTGTGCACATTCCGACATTTATAGGCCAAGAGAAATAATGAACGGTCATGGGTATTCACCAATTTTCATAAAGTTAAAAGATAAAGCTAAAGCTAAAGCTAAACAATAATTTTGAGTTGCCGGTACATAATAATTTTGAGTTGTCACGTGGAATTAAATCATGCAATTGATTGGAAATCAAAACAAAGTGATTGGAAAACAAGACTTATATTAAAGAGATTAAAGACCGAATAATTGGAAATCAAAACAAATAGTAAGACTAATTACAGGAATTAAAGACAAACTAGAATAATATCTACTTAAACAGCTCACAGTACAACTTAGAGCAATCATCTTCCTCTTCTGTTATTTTGTTTTCCTTTTTCATCAAAAAATCTCATTGTCTGAATAAACGATCCTTTCTGGCCTCATCCACCTTCGTTTTTTCTTCCTCTAGCCTCATTTGTGCAAAGTTCATCCATTGGTCAAACTTATCATTAAATTCGGAATTGATTTGATTTGATGTATTTAACTCTTCAAGTTGAGCCTCCTTAACTGTTGGGTTTTAATCGAAATTAACATGACGAAATAATAAAACATTAATTTCAAAATCATCCCAAGATCCATGAGAATTAGTATAAATTAGATTTAGAACACTTACTCGAATATTGGAACAAACAATCTTTGATAAAATCACGTTTGAATCACGATCACCGCAACAAACGATTTGAACGACTTTTCTATGGTATCCACACGAATGGATTGGACATGATTAATCCAACAATTATGTGCTAGACAATTGTTGAATCAAAGTAGGAAACTCTTCATCTAACGAAGAACTAATCCATAATTTTTCTCCCTACGAATTTAGTGTTTTACCAAAACCCTAAAATTCTTTTGTGTTAAATTATTTCCTTGACCCTCAAAAGACACCATATATATATAGGAATGGTAGAAAGGGCGGCCAACATATCCTAGTCAAACTAGGATATGTTTTGATCCCTTTAAATTATTTAGGATTAATTACTAGTCGGTACAATTTTGTAAAATTATAACCGCTCCACTCCCTTATTTTTTTATTCAACCGATAAAATGCTTTTTCAAAATTTTGTTCCAAAAACATCATCTTCTCTGCCATTCTCATTCTCTTCTCTGTAATTTTCTCACCCACTACTAAACTACTAACTTCCATTTCTGTTACTTTTTCACCATGGAAATAGCAAAAATAAAAATAAAAATAATGATGTAGTGTCATTTAAATTTAGTTAACTGAATCCTCAAAATCTCTTTCTTGGAAACAGATGATTATACTGCTTTCCAGGTCAACAATTCCTTACCTCTTCCTTGAATTAATCATTCACCAGACCAATTTTTATTTTAAGAACAAACGAGAGTCTTTTCATACATTTTTCTTATTCCAAATAAATCGTGCAGACAATCCATATCAATGAAACAAGCTTCAATGAACAGCCAACTCCAACAATCATCCACGAAAGAATCACGTCAAAAATGAATTTGGCGTCGGAGGTTGTTATATGCTCTCTCTCTCTCTCTCTTCTTATGTGAGAATGTTAAGCCCAAAGTGAACCTGGCATCGGAGGCTACGATGCCCGCGTCGAAGGTACGATGTGGGCGTTAGAGGTTTCGATGTGGGCGTTAGAGGTTTTGATGTGGGTGTCGTACCTTTGGATGAGTCCATCAGTCGAGCTTATGACTTGATATAATCTGAAAATATAACTTGAATTTTGCAATATTAGTTCCATGTAAAAATAACATGTCAAGGAGAGTTTTGTGAGGGCTACTGTAATATAGACTAAACACGTTAATTAACTTACCTTCATAAGAACCAACCTCCTCCAATGGAGCTTCCAATGTTGTGGATGAAGGTGAACTACTTCGTACTTCTCTGTTACTTTCATCGTATATGCATATTCTGAAACCAAACCAAGAAATTTGCAGTTATAAGATATTCAATATTAAGACTTGTATTCAAACTGGTTAAAAATCTTAATCTTACCTGGACCAATATAGCTATATGAACCAACGACAGCTGACATGGATTTCAAGTAGGGGAAGTCGATCAACGTCGCTAACTCGAAATCACCAACATGTGCCTGAAGCGTTTCATCCAATACGATGTTGTTCGACTTAATGTCCTGATGAATGATGTGAGGCCCACATCGAAACCTCCAATCCCCACATCGGTCGGATTCAATGCCTAAGCTCACGTACGTCTTTGATATCAAACTCATTTGTTCCAATTACTTCTGTATAAATTAGTAGCCTTAATTATTGGCTCATCAAAGTGTGTATATATATATATATTGTTTGTAACATGGATTTTGTATGTATATCTTACTTTAGACGAAAGATAGATTAATCAAGGTTTAAAAAAACACACAAGTATGTAAGCTCTGATGCATCCGTCGTAGGCTCCAATGCTTGCGTCGTAGGCTCTAAGCAAGCACATCGTTTCATTTCGTAAGCCAAGTCAGCACATGGTGGTGTCAAATGAAGTTAGATTGGATTGGAGATGCCACAATATCTGTTAATTTTTTTCATATGGCTGGTGATGAGATATAGTAACAAATTTCTAGTAGTATTAGTGCTGGAGATATGGGAATCTGGGAAGACGAAGTCAGAACCATTTGAATTTGAGTTTGTGAAGTAAACAAGATAAGTTGAGAGGAGCAAAATTTAACGTAAATGGCCTTCTTTTCGATCGACTTTCAAAGAAGAGAAAGAAATAGAAGCACTGCGCATGGGGCGGCCGTAGTCAAAGAAGAAAGAGAAAGAGACGCAGTACGTGTGGTTCATTTTTATTAATGGTATATTTGTTTTTTTACCACCAAAAGTGTACTTTATCGGTTGAATAAAAAGAAAGTGGGCTGGAGAGGTTATAATTTCTCCAAAAGGTACCGGCCCAG
This sequence comes from Codonopsis lanceolata, assembly GCA_013146195.2. NCBI lineage: Eukaryota > Viridiplantae > Streptophyta > Magnoliopsida > Asterales > Campanulaceae > Codonopsis > Codonopsis lanceolata. The sequence goes on from JABEVN020002515.1 coordinate 13,489, forward strand.
TTATCACCCAATTTTTACCTTGAACCCATTGATACAATTAATGACTCAAATAAATTCCAGTTCAACTCATTCTAAGTGTGTGACCCAATTGGTTCCTAAATTAGTTTGACAATAATTAATTACTATATCAAATATATAATTAATTTTAAATAATGAGTGGCATCTAGTGATACATCATTGTCACCCAAATAATAGGAATTATCTGTGATTACAAATAACTGATTGTGACCAAATTAGTTATTGTCTCTTTGTCCAAATTTTTGATTAAACACAAGACATTGAATGTGTCATCTTTGTTATAGTTTAATTTATGTTTCTTGATCTCCGAGTATATTTATATAATAAACAAATAAACTTAATATCTCATATTCATTTATTTGAGTACGTACATACATTTACTTAAGTCTCACTCATCAAGGGCCCATAAATATTATAATTCTATTATGTATGAGGGACAAATTCTATCTACATCGTTCATATCCCTCAGCATGATTCGTGGTATATCCAACATCCGACTTTATAATCACTTTGTTACAGAATGACGTTTATCGGTATCAAAATATACGACTCATCATCTAGAGTATATAACGACTTCAAGTCAAAGAACGACGAATATATTTGTCACTATGAGAATCGCTTATAACACTCACGTAACAATCCACGTAGCATTTTCATGTGGGTCAATCCAATGCGTCGTTACACCTAATACGCACCCATGGTAGACTGATATCAAATATATGAGTCTCAACACATACTAGTCTCCGTGTACTATTATTGTCTTTATTAATAGCAATATTTGACCATAGATATTTAAGAATAACATATCTATTTTAAGGGATTTTTAATGCATTACTTATGAATAAACAAACAATACATAATAAATAAATGTCTCAATAAATAATGATACATGGAGAAATAGGTTTGTCTATAGGGCATAAACCAACATTAACCACACCTTTTCCTTTATTCTTTGAAGTTTTTCTGCCGGGAGGTCGATCTGGATATGTAGTTGAGGCTTCTTCGGCATTGGAGGAAGAATTCGAAAAATGACCAGCTTCATTTATTTGACTTCTCTTCGAGCCACTACTATCTAAATTTTGAACCGTTGCAACATTGGCCGCACACCACTTTGGTATCTTTCGAAGGACTCCCCAAGCCTCCATTAAGGTGAAACATTTTCCCTCATCAACTTGATAGATACTATGTGTCTTGTTTTGATAGATACTATGTGCCTTGTTTTAATATATACTATGTGCATTGTTAATGACATCGTCATCATTCCACAAACTTGCTTTGGTAACTAATGCATAGTTAAAGACTCCTAAGAATTTTACAACTGCCATTGACACCTTTCCAAAATGATTTTTACATTGACATGAATTTCGAGTAAGACCCCCCTCTTTATGTGTATTGTAACAATCTGCAATTTTTTGTCAAAATTGGTTGGAAGTTTGGTTTGTATCAATATAAACGTCGGTAGTCACGTTCTCCCAAGATTTATACATATTTTTGGTCTCGTTTGTGGACCACCTTACTCTTGTTGTTGATTTTCCACTTTGAGGAGTATTTTTCCATCAACCAAGACATCCTCATCTACCTCTTAATCATTAATTGGTTTTTGTTGTGTTGAAAAATGAGGCAAATTTGAAAGTGGAGGACTACTTGGAACATATTCATTTGTAGAACTTCTCATCACTCACATAGAGAACTACCCTTGTGATTGTTGGGATGAAAAAGATGAATGAGTATTTCCAAAATTTTGTTGCTACATATGAGAAAATAAGGCAAATGATTGTTGCGGCATATAAGAAAATGTATGAAAATTTTCAAATTGTTGAAGGTTTTGAAGATTTTTTATACCTCGATATTTGATTTTTTTTTTGGAATTGTTGTACTGAAGGATGATTTTCGAAATAAAAAATATTATGATATGATGATGCTTGGTTTTGTGAAGTTGGTTGAGGAATTTGACGAGCAGAGTGTTGATTTGATGTAAATGAACGTGGATTATCTTCGATTTCATTTTTTTACGGAAGAAATTACGTAAAGCCATTGATGAGGTGATTAAGTTCTACATCGGTAAAAATAGCAATACTGCAATAATGACATTAATTGACTACTAAATAATGATAAAAACTAATAATAACAACAATTCTACTTAAAATAAGAACAATAAACAATATCAATGAAAATAGTAATGATACTAATATTAATATCTACTAGAAATATTAATAATAAAAATTTATTTTACCTAGTAAATAATTATAAATTAATTAACAAGCAAATAAATATTTATATCTAATAGCAATATTAATTATTGATTAATAAATCAAATTTGAAGAGATAGAAGAGATAAAAATGGCTAGAAACTTGAAAAAAAATCATAGATTTTTTTCTAATATCCAAATAAAACAAACCAAGTCTCTATTTATAGGTAAAAATGTGTACTTTAATTTAGAAATTTTCTTTTTAATGGCTGAAAATTGGTCAAGAAAAATGATGGTGGAAAAGAAATTTGGTCCTCCACAATGCTACCACATGGAAAGGGGAAAGAGCTTGTCGGATGAGTTTTGGCCAAAACGGCCAAGTTTTGATACGAAAATGCCTTAAACTACCTCGTTATGGCAATAACAAATTTCTTAGGTTTTAAAATTAGCGTGCTGGTCTTCGATTCGCAACCTCTCAGCGGTGTTTTTAAGTTTTATTGGCGAGATGTGTCATTTTGCTCCGGTGCCCTTGCACTTTCAAGGTTTGTCGCCGAAATTCTTATGTTTCTCACGCCTTACAGTTTAATCATTTGTCAGCTCCGTTAGCATCAATTGTCATGGACTTTAACGAAATGCTAAATGACACATTTAAAGCCAAACGTTGCCCCTACACTTTCAAGGTTTGCCGCCGAAATTCTTATGTTTCCCACACCTTACAGTTTAATCATTTGTCAACTCTGTTAGCATCAATTGTCATGGACTTTGACGAAATGCTAAATGACATATTTAAAGCCAAACGTGGCACATTGAAAAGACAAAAGTGACACATTTTAAGGTTGAAAGTGACACTATAAAGGGAAATTTATTATAATTCTCATTAAAATACAAAGTGACATTTTTAATACTAAAAAGTGACACTCTTAATACTAAAAAGTGACGCATTTAATACTAAAAAGTGAGACATTTAATACTAAAACGTGACATTTTCAATGCTAAAAAGTGACACTTTTAATGTCAATAACGATGATTTTTATTTATAAGGCAAAATGACAATTGTACAGTCAAAAGTAACATATTTAATGCTAAAAGGTGACACTTTTAATGTTAGAAAGTAACTAGTTTTATCCCGTGCGTTTAAACGTACGGACAAATATATTTTTATTTAAATTAAATTCAAGTAAAACAAAAAAGAAACACAATTAAAAGAATAGAGAAAAAATAATTTTGGAAGATGCTAATCTAGAAATTAAAAGTCTTTTCAAACGGCTACACATTTGTTATCTATAAAAAAAATTGCTACACGTGTTTAAGTATATGTGTATTTAAGTTTATTTTTTTATTCACTACTTATACTAATTTAACAAAGAAACATTTATGTGCGTTCAAGTTTTAATATTTAACTACTTAAAAAGCAATATAAATTGTCAAATCGGAAGCTTGGTGAAGGTAAGAGGGATAGACTCAAGATCTGGCTCAAATTGATGAGAGAGGAAAATGGAGGTTATTTGAGAAATTAGAGAGAGATAAAGCTGGATGTAGGGGAGAGGAAATCAAAGGGTTTGGTTTAAGACTTCTATTTTCAAAGTTGGGTTCTCGGTTCACAAAGCTTAGGATGCAATAATTCAGGTTACAAGTTCCAATGAGCTATTTAATTTTTCTATCATTTAATTATAAAATTTATTAAATAGTTCTTGTAAATTGGGTTCTATTTTAGAAAAGTATTTTTGGCGGGATTTTACTATATTTAGACTATCCTGGTTTTAGATATATATAGATACTTTAATGTCAAACGTAGTGATTTTTATTTATAAAAAAATGAGACACTTTTCAAAGTGAAAGTAACACATTTAAAATTAAAAGTGACACATTTAAGCCCAAAAAGTAACATTTTTTTACGGAAAAATTATAACTTTCATTAAAAATACAAAGTAACACTTCTAAGGCCAAAAGTGACACATTTTATACTATAAAGTGACACTGTTAATAGTAAAAAGTGACACTATACATATATAAACATGAGGAGTTGATGCGTCCTAAATAATTCGGATGCACTGAGTAAGCCCAATCCAAACACCTGGCTTTCGACGTGTCTGTGAATCCTCTAAGCCCAACTCTGTAATAAGGAAGAACAACGTGAAGCTGGGCGGCACTCCTGCAGCCCTCCGGCGTGTAAATCAGTACACAGATAAACAGTTGAGTAAGTAATTTGACAGAGTTTTGGTTAGAGAATTAGATTGCGCATACCTTTCTCCACATTTTTGCCAAGCTTTTATACGCACCGGAGGCGTAACCGCCCACAACCATGAATAACCGCCCATGATTGGCATTAACTGCCCAGGATCTCTATTAACTGCCCATGATTAGCATTAACTGCCCCACAAACGGTCATGGCCTTTAATAAACACGCATTTTATTAGCACACTAATAACGAGTTTTCCGGAGAACTTGCCGGTCATTACCGCTGGCCAGAATTCTTGCTCGGGTGTAACCACCCTCAACTGTCACCTTGATCTTTACCGAACATAAATGTCCTCAACTACCAATAGCTCTGATGCAGACGAGAAATGATGCTTGTTTATCAACCTTGCTCGTTTAGCTAAGCCCCCATCTCGCAAGTAACTAACCCGACCAAAACTAAGGTTTTGCCCGGTTGCTCGCGTGACACCTTTGCTCGCTTGCTCGGAGGATACATACGCCTGACACGTGGCTCATAGCTTGGGCCTTATTGGGTCAGGCAGCTCAGTAGCCCCCAACTCCTTGTCTTACCGAGTATTCATGCTCATGACGAGGAGGAAGCAAAAAGTTTCAAAACACACCTCTTTTCGAATAATTTTGAAACCGAAAAGTTGAATATGCGGCAATTCATGAAGCGCTTGAACAAAATGCTGCCTGAAAGCACGAAACGCCACCGCCAACCGCCACCAAAGCAGGCCCACCTTTATGCCGCATTAAATGCCGCCTCGCTCACCGCGCCGCCTTCGGCCCAATTATTCGTCCCTGGGCGGCTTCACTGGGTATAAAACACGTAATCCTCCTCTATTTCCAACTTTTACACACCATACGATTCTCAAGCTTTTGAAGGAAAAACCAGACGAAAAAATTCTCCAACGCCCCACCTCGAACCGGCTCTCAAGCTCATCCTTTCTCAAGGTTTTCGAAAGCAAGATCGAATTTCTCCAAAACTTCCAGGTATTTCGCTTCTCCTTCCTCTTTCCTCTATTGCATTTCTTTTTCTTAAATTCTGAATTAGGGTTTCTGCTAAAAACCTCCTTTTCTACTTTACTGACTGCTCATCCGATTAGTGCAACGAACCAAATTTCAATCCCTTTTGTTTTCCACAGATTTTTGATTTTTAACCCTTTTACAACCCGCACTAAAGGAATCGAGAAATCCATGATCAAGACTTCCCCATTTATCGATCTCACACCGCATTCATAGTCAATTTTTTTTCGTCATACTTCACCCGATCAATATCTAACCTCGCAATTCTCGATTCCTCTCCTGTAGGATGTCTAGCGAGGAACTGCTTTCGAAATCGAAGGCCGAGCTCACGATCATGGAGCTCCTCCGAAGAAATGGCTCCGCCTCGACCTCATCCTCCGGAGAGAGCGAGCAAGATGTGATCCCACTAATTACTCGCCGAAAACCCAGATCCTTAAGCGAGCAACAAGTAAACAACAAATTCCCAAATCCCCGACGTAACCGAGCGAGAACGAGCGGCGGATGATCTTCCTCGCCCAAACGAACAATTACAGGCCCGGCCCAAACCTCGCTCGCTCGCCTCTTCATATTCTTCTCCTCAATCGTGGGAAGATTTGAACTCCGAAGACGAGGTTAGTACCTGGTTCTACTCACTAGGAATGGATCCCAAGCTTTACCGTGTTCGCACCTTTGACTTAAACATAGATAAGGAAGGCCATAATTTTCAAGGAGACAAGATGGTGTTTTACTTCGACTTCTTTCAGGTTGGACTCCGTCTTCCTCTCGACCCATTCATTGTCGAGCTAATGAATGCTTCCAACACTCTTCCCTGCGACCTAACTTTAACCACTGTTAGGTTCTTAGTATCATTCACCGTAGCTCTGGCCACTCTGGGTTTGAGCCCGATATGACTTTATTCCGCAAATTTTTCCTCCTGTCTCTTGACAAAAAAACTGGTCGCATCAATAGCCGTTCAAACCATGGCTTCTTTAAGCTTCTCACTGACAGCCCCAACAAAGTCGATGGTCGATGGGAAAGCTTTGCTTATCGAATCAAGCATTGGGCTCCTCAGCACCCTATATCGGCGACTACGGTCTTCCCGAGAATGACAAACACGCTTACCGAAGCCGGGAACCCAAAATAGTTAAGACTTTTAGGAATCTATCGGGGAGCAAAGAGAAGGACAAGTCTTGGGCTGATTTTGTGTTGGATGGCGAAGTTCTTACTTCCGATCTCTGGTACATGATCCGCCGGGATCTCTTACCTTCCCATCGAAGGGGTCGAGCCCCGAGTTAATATTGATCCAGAGACTCCCCATCCATACTGGGGCTCTTGTCACGGGAATAAATTTCCTAGTGAATGCGAGGATTGTGCTCGTACTGGAGCTCTCTGCCGACCTCCTTTCTCGCTTTCTGGTTACGTCTTAACTGCTTCTTATTTCCTCATCCTTTAGTTATGTTACTAATCCATTCTTTTCTCTGAATAACATTCTCTTGCTTTTATGCAGATATGAGGCAGCTGACAGACGTGAGCAAATTCATGCAGGCCGCGAAGAAAAGCTCCAAAGAAGCGAGCTAAGCATCCGTCAACTCGGCCCACCCTCAATCTTCCCACGGTCCCGGCCAACACTTCAAGCCGAGGAACAAAACGCCAACAGCCCGAACCCAGCCAAACTACAGCAACCTTTATTCCTGCACCTCTGGTGCAAGAAGCAGTGAATGTCTCCCCACCAATCATCAATGTGGAACCCATCGAAAAGCCCGAGGAGAAAGCAGACGCCAAGTGCATAAAGCCGTCATAGAAGACAACATTCCCAACTCCCTCCTCCGGCAAAAAGAGAACTTTGTTATGCTGACGACCAACTAAATTGGTGCCCTCATCGGGAGCGCCAATGCCAGACCTCCATAACATCGCCGTACACAAAGAAGTGGTTTCCAGGCCACTGCGGACTGGCTTGATGAAGCGATTGCATCATAGCGGTATCCAGAAGAAGTACGCGGACCAGGCAAGCTCGGTCTTGATTGGAGAGATGGGCATGTGTATGACTGAGGTAGTACTCTCCTCTTACCACTTGCTTTCTTTCCTTTTCCCTCACTTTTAATCCATAACTTTTTTAAACAGATCGCCAATAAAGCCATTTTGATGTATGGCGCTGATCACCAACTCAACAAGAACAACACACTTACCAGAGAAGGATACCTTGGCTACCGAGAAGAATGCTTTGGAAGAAAATCAAGCACGTATCCGAGCCGACTTCAAAAATACCGAGGAATCCCTCA
>JABEVN020002516.1:0-21175 GCA_013146195.2 Codonopsis lanceolata
TTTTAAATTCTTAACGAGGATCGAGGGTTATGAGAAAAATCTTAAGCATCCTTTACTACAGTCTCACATAATCATGCAATAGCGTAATTATGGCATATTCATAAGGCATGAGAATCAAGATTTTATCATGCTATATTCTAAACAAGTTACATTGCTTACTAATGCATATAAGCATGCTCATACTCAAAAACAACTATTTCCGTTAGACATATTTATTACTCTTATAAACCATGTCTTTTCTTTTTAACAAAATGCATCTACCATGCATACTCACATAAAAGCCATATGTTAATTCCCATCACAAATACAATACATGTGTTAATACTAGTCATGCTTATATTCTACATACAACATTTACATTTCACCCATAAATTAATCCTCAAGCGAATGCTAAGATTCCTATATTTAGCAATGCTACATGTATACACATATATCATGTAAACGGATATGCAATTACCAAGTATCATCATACTTTAACGCATATACTTTATGTAATTCATGCAATTTATGCAACTCATATAATCCATATATTTCGTGTAACTCATAACCATGCATATTGGTTAACCAAACAACCATTATAACACAAGTGATTGCCAATTCAATCGTGCATAATCATAACACAAAACCAACAAAACATACTCATAAATTTCCATCGTGGTAATTCACTAAGCAATGGAAGTTCTAACAATTACCAAGGTCCGTATATCGAGTATACTCGCCTAATAATATTTTCATAGTAAACTCAAGGAAAAGAGGTAACATTCACTCTAGTACTCACAACCATCAAAACTCCGAGAAATCTTTCATTACCTTAACCAAAATCTTGTCTTCGACAAAACACACACGAAATACCCTCGCGTGGTAACGGACACCCTATTAGTCGCGATTTAACGGTATACTTACCGTAATAACCGTAATCCATCTCAAAACCACTATATCGATCGTGCAATTCAAGCGCTGCCCTACTCGCATAAAATCACACAACAAAGTACAATTATTTTACTGTACACATATCTCTATAGGGCATACAAATTTAACGCACCACTAGTATTTACCACTAGTAGCATTAACACATATTCAATATTCACATATGTATAACATCGCCATCCATATAGGCTTACATAACCGTGTTACTTTACTGCAATCGACTGTCTACCGACAAATCAAAATTTCAACCAAACCCGTAAACCAATCCCATACCGGGACATCCTCCTCAATAATAACCATAAATCGAGGAAACAAAAATAATTAATCCTCAACACACAATGCAATGTATGAATCAATGCGTATGAGATACCGATACAACGTGCACTCATAACAGCGATAATAGCAACCATAATATCCGTATACCGAATTATCTCCTATCTAAGGTAGGTCTCAAAACTCCGCAATGGCCAACCGCCACGTACGCATACAACCTCAAACCCTAGCTCGCCTATAACCATTTCACTAAGGGTCACTAGATCGCTTATTAGCGCTCTTAGAGTCATTAATCCTCAATTTAAGGCAATCCATTCTAATGTGATCACCACCATAGACTAAACACTTGTCTATATTGTTCCAACACCTACACTCTGGTGTCCTATTTCTCAAACGAAATTTATATAATAATTTATCACCTCTTCATCTATGATTTTAGGTGAAAACATTACTCCGCTTACTAGTCTACGGATTTGCCTACGCAGTTTCAGGAGGTACTAACTGTCCTCTAACCACATCATCAACCTTAATATTCCCTGAGGTCCTCTCTCAGGTGCGTTCCTTAATATTTAACTTTTTCTCATAAATACAACCATACCCCTCGAAAATCCGTCGTATCAGATAAACTGCCTGTACTACCCCATCCTTAATCCTTAACTCTTTCACAATTTATGGAGTCTTCCTAGTCTCTTCCGGTACTAAGTGTGCTACTCCAATACATTAACTCTGTGATCTTCACTTAAATATTAATTCACAATATTATCATATTTGCCACCACCTCCGGTGGAATCTCAATCATGGATATTACTAGTACCACCTTATACATATCAACATTGGCACCTCTACTAGTGCTAACCTCTATTCTAGTTCAAACATCTTAACATGCTATAACTCTCGACGTTAAGATATAATAAATCACACAAAACCAACCCCCAAAGCCAAGGAACCTATCCCGGCTGAAAGCTAAATTTATAATCATAGCTCTGATACCAACTGTGACGACCCGACCCGGATTTCAATACGAAATCCCAAGGTCGTGCCGCCAAGGAAACAATTAACAACAACAAGTAGCAAATAATGGGTAGGGCCATAACGGCGATACACCGACAACTCAAAACATACGCGGAAGCAAAATATAACATAACAGTGGCGCCCGAGCTAACAAGCTCAAACTAAAACAACCAAAGAGATAGTAAATCTCTCGGTCCAAAAATTCGACTCGTGCCGCAACATTGGGCACGTAGAACAAACTCCCCGTTATGCAATTCAATATAGAGCATAAAATAAAACCAAGTCATCGGCGAAACTACTACCGAACCCAACATTAAACTAAGTCTAAGACTCTAGTCTAACAACTCAACGGCTAAAACATGCCGGAGAACAAACATATTAATAACTAGCAATATAACATGCTAAACATTTTCACCAATAAACCAAGCGCGACTAAAACTTGTCGGCTACCAACAACATAAGTACTAATAATAATAAGTACTAACAACCAAAAGCATATGAAAGTTTAACTACTAACATACATCAAGCACAACTTCTACTTGGTTGGCTGCCAAAAGAATAGGCTAACACATAATTACATCATTCAATTGCACATAAGGTTTGCTACCCAATCATGAAGTTTACATAACTTCATCTTCCCAACGACCTCACCAAAAACAAAACCAACAACTAAGTAGCAACCTTTCCAAAAGAATTCCTTGCCAACGTAACCTTCTGGATTTACTTGGATCCGCTCGAGCGACTCGGATCTAGGGAATCACAACCAACAAATAAAAGTAAGTCACAATGACTTAGTAAGTTACTAACCGTAACTTCCTATCATGGCATAATACTCAATCATAATTCACATCATGCTATCGTCATGAAATAACCTTATATAAAAATCATGTTATGGCATCCATGCTCAACATAAATAAAACATGTTATCATTGTAGTATAACATTTCATTAAAATCCATGTCAAGACAATTATATGCTTAACGATCATAATTCTTGTTATTGATATAACATAGCCTTCCGATGATTTACATGTCAAGGCATATAAACTTAACAACAATAATTCGCTTTAACATAATGCCATATCCGAATAATATTCATGATAAAGCATATTAACATAACAACGGTAATTCATGTTATTGTTATAACATAGCCTTCCCATAATATTCATGTCAAGGCATATAAACTTAACAATAATGATCTATACCTTTGGCATAAAACCACATTCCAATAATACTCATGTGATAGCATACATGCTTAACAACATTAATCAATATGTTATCTATTAAGTATAACATGTAAGAAACCAAAACAAACATCATATCATATCCAATTCACCAAGCACGTTATTCACTTAAGCACTTGTGAAACAATTCATGTATAAGGGATATGATACCATTACCCAAATTCCTCCGCTGTCGCTCCCGCAAAAACACGTGCAAAACCTTTATGTGCCCTCGATATCCTCTCGTAGATATCGACGTCCCCGAGACAGCCTCCGCCGAGTTCCATAGTTATCAAAGTCATGTGTATTACTACAACTAAGATAAACTACTTCCCCACCGTGGCCATCGATGGAGGGTGTGTGTAAACCGACACGGCGATACATCGCGATCACGAATCCCATAATTCGTGAAGACGATGTATCGCCCCACCAAAGACTCAACAGACCGACGCCAGCTGGACTTAAAACCCAAGCACAAGTAATATATACTCATATGCTCAAAACAAGTAGGTAAACACTCTACTATCAAACTAGTCATGCAATTCATTCACAACTAGCAAAAACATCATAACCGAGAATCATATAAGCTTCATAATCAAGTGTGCTTCACACACTTCAAAACTTCTTGGAGGCTCGACCTCCATGAATTCTACCCAAAATTCCGTAGGACTTAAAATTATAGTTCCTAGGATTCATACTAACCCAAAGGTTAACTCCGTTGAGTTCAATCTAGATTTTCCAAAAATAAGGGTATAGAAGCATGGGCTTCAATATCCCCCTATGTCCATAACTATCGCCAATAATCATGTTCCCAAGTTCAATGAACTCACATAAACCCAACAAAACTCTTAACAATGCATCATAGAACAAATTGGTAAATTTGTGCATAAACTCATTTAAATCACTTTACCAATCATGCTTTCCAAAACTTGAATAATTTATGTAACATGTATTAATACACTCTACTATACATATATAACACATTATTCAAGCTTAACATCATACTCATTAAGATAAATCAACATTTGGGTAAAATTCCCTTCCAAGTATCTCCACCAAATCATACTCAACATACATGATTAAATCACATAACAATGTTTAATATGCTACATTAAACATGAATAACAAGATAATCAAGCTTACCACCATGTTTAACAAGCCAATACCTAATTGGGGCAAAACACCCTCCAAGCATCTCTACCAAATCAAGTGCTATACTCATGGATAATTCACATAGCCAAGTTCATTAGACAATTTAGAACATCAATTTCACATACACATGGTCTCACATAGGCCAATCAAGCTCTAACAAAATCTTGCAATCCTAGGGTTCATGCATTTCTAGAAGCCCTAACAATGGCTTCCATTGACCCACATAGCACACATGGTTGATTCCCTAGGGTCAATGGAGCCTAAAAAGAAGAGGAAGGAAGGTAGAACTTACTAGAATCTCAGCCCTAAAAATCAGAATTTTCGGATTGGGAAGTGGGTGTCTTCTCTTCAACTCCTCTTCAAACTTGTTGGTAGATTGGGGAAGAAGAAGACCTTGATGATGGACACCAAGCTTGGCCCCTTTGAAACCCTAGAAATCACCTCACTCAAGCTTCTCCCAGGTCTCTTGAGGGCTGGAAGAAAATCGCCAAATGAAGAGCTGCAAATCTGTTTGGTCGGGCAGTGAGAGAGAGCGGCTGAATTGGGGTTTTATATGGGGGATTAGTTGCTCTAATTAGGTCACTAATTACCCCCTAATCTCCTAATAGGTGTTTAGGATTAGTGTTAGGCTAATTAGGTTAGTTTAGGATGTGTTTAGATTAGGTTTAAGTGGCCAAATTTCGACGAATGGAGAAGGATTAAAATCCCGCATCCGCAGACCCTTGCGGTCGCATGGGCATACATGATGCGACCGCATCAAGGATTTCCAAAGAATTAGGGTTTTCCACTTTCTTTGCTCGATCCCGGCCTCCCCGCGTGGCGTTCGAGTCCTTCCAAGCCAAAATTGGTCTACTATTCAACCTTAATATCCTCTAATCTATAACCAAAGGATTCAAGTCTCAAACCTCATCAAAATAGGGCCAAGAACTCAGGCAGAACTCGCCCGAACGACGACCGAAAAAGTGAAACTGAAAAGGGTTTTCGCTAGAATTCAACTAGCAACCAAACCGTCGATGCAACTAGCATCTAACAAACATCCAAGGCATGTTAATGATGTTTTAAATGCCTTTTAACAATTATCCAAGAAGTTACAACATAAATCTTAAACCCGAGATTCAAAGCATCTCGCGAAAGAAAAGTGCATACGTGCATCTCAAACGACGTCAACGATCATGCTTGTGACTCTAAACATATACGGGAGCTAAATAACATATTATGATGATTATAAATAGATGAATCCATGCATAACACATGCGAGCAAGATTTTAGGGTTTTACACAGGGCAAAACCGACGCAAGACGTAACAACTTGCTATCTAAACGTCGAATGAAACCACAAACCGACGGGTAATAACCCATGATTGTAAACACTTATTAGGGCTACAAAATAGGCCTGAATGCCTCTCAGATGATGCTCAACAGATAGGGGAAATAGGCTCCCGAAGAGCGAGACGCTTCGCCCGGCTCCATCTCAAACTACGCGATAAGGAGAATTGCTATTCTCGAGGCGTCAAAACTTCACGAGACTTATGGAATACATCCAATTAGAATTCTAACACATATAAACATGTTATTTAATCATCATGTAAAGATCTGGGACCAAATCGAGGTCAGAAACACAAAACCCAAAAAACTCTCAATCGCCGCATTTCGACTATCGTCGGGTTACGACTTTTGACTTTAACAAGTCAACCACTAAATGGCATCTCCTAAAAGTGTTTTAGTCTTAATGTGGTCTCTCATACACATTTAGACTCTCTCACGACCAAACAAGTGATCAACCGAAGAAGAGATGCGAGCATTGCACGCAATTCAAGCTAACCGGGGATCGGGATCTTACACATACCAAGATTCTTGAGTTCTTTCACGTTTGGTAACAAAATCTCACAAGAATGGTAAGTTGATAATCTTTCCTTATACCTCATCCTTTTCCTTGTAGTAGTTGGTCTTTTTTGCGTGATGTGTACGATATCGCAACTATATATTCAGGAGCTGGGATTCGGGTTTTGAGTATAGAGCTGAGAGAGAACAAAAGGCAAAAAGCTGTGTTCAGAAACTTGAAGATTCAGAAGCTGTTTTTTAGATCAGAACCTCAGCCGTTCGCAAGTTGCTGGTGATGTTATAACATCAACAATCAAATTGAAGATCTGAAACTGTTTTTTGTCTTCCTGTTTTGTTTAAAGGAGGCTGATTTTGTTTCTTCCCACGTTTTGTTTAATCTGTTTATGTGGGGTTTTTTGTTCTCCAAGATTCATTGTCTTGTGAGAATATTTTGTGTGTGATTTCACAAGTGTTTTTTGTAAAAACGATTATTATTTTTAGTGAAATCTTTGTGGCCTTGAGGCTAGATCTACAAGTATTAACTTGTAGATTGTTTTTGGTAAAACTTGAGTTCAGTTTTCTGTTTTTAAATTATTCTTCCGCTGCTACTATTCTTTTGTTGTTCATTGTGATTCCCATTGTAGCTACAATCACAACTACATTGGAAATCACTTTGGTTTCTCTTGAGAATCTGTGCTATCGTGTTCTTTCATAGTCTTATACCCATTTTATAAATCACATAATCTCAATTAGATGACCCTACTCATGATATCTAGTAAGTTCACACATCCAAAGCCCCAAACATAGGCATACTTCCATAATAAACCCAAATAACATGTAAACATGATTTCTAGCATACTCACAATCCTATAAACACAAGATGAAGAGACTTCAACAATCATAGAAGTCATCCTATATATGCTCCTAACAAGTTCACATGCTCAAATCACAAGTTAAAAGTCACTCAAAGCAAATATGTGTACTCATTGACCTCAAATAGCATAGAGTTTGTTTTCCTTAGGATCAATGAGTACAAAATCAAAGAGAGAAGAAGTAACTTACCTGTAAGCCACACTGAAGAAATCAAATGGAGAAACTATTCGGTTGAAATTGTTCTACTCTTCAAGCTCTTCAATCCTATGGCTTGGCTTCAATAATGGAGGAAGGGAGCTATGGAAACCAAGAAGAAACCTTCAAGAACTCAAGGAGGAACCATGGAGGAAGCTAATCCCATTTTTGGAGAAGGGATGGAGCAAATGAGGTCACAACATCAGATTTGTGGTATAAGAGTGGTGAAAATGTTAGTGGGACAATTGTCACTTCATTGTGGTTGAATAAAATCTGATTTTGAGCTTGTTTTAATCACTAAAGAACTCATTAATCCACTCTTAAAACATGTTACTAATGTTAGAACATAAGTAATGAGGGCTAGGGAGGTTTAGGTGGGGTTTAGAAAGGGTTTTGGATAGGGGTTTAAGTGTAAAATTCAAGAAACAACAAAACAGAGCACACCAGGCTCGGGGGACCTTGCGGACGCAAGGTCCTTCCTACCTTGCAACCGCAAGCTACCTGCATGCCAAACTCTCCATTTTCTGGTTACCTTGCGGAGGCAAGGCCATTCCACCTTGCGGCCGCAAGCCCGACAGACCCCAAAAGGCTTAAAATGCAACCTAAAAGACCCCCAAACACTTAACCAAAGTAATCAAGGTTCAAACCCCTTTCAAAGTAGGTATAGAACTCCCACAGAACACTCACAAACAACCCCCGAAGCAACTCGGAGCAAAACCGGGAAGAGGTGCAACAGCGTGCAACCGAAACGACGAATGAACTAGCAATCGAACGAGCAATGAACAGAGGCTTAAAGCAAGTCTCAAAGGCTAAAGAATAGGCTCAAATACTTCTAAGAAGTTAAGAAACAACTAGGAGAATAAGGACTCCAAAGAAGAGACGATTACGCGACTCAATCCCCGAACTACGCGATAGAGACGAATGCTATCTCCAAAGCTTCCAACTCATCAATAGACTTAAGGAACACCCCAAACTTGAAGTCTAATACATCTAAACCTGTTAATCGACCATCATGTAAAGGTCTAGGACCAAACCGAGGTCACGAACGCAAAATGCAAGCAAACTCTCAATCGCGTCGCATTCCGACTATCGTCGAGTCACGACTTGTGACTTTAGCAAGTCAACAACTATATGGCATCTCTTAATAGTGTTTTGGTCTTAATGTGGTCTCTCATACACATATAGACTCTCTTGCAACCCAAACATATCATCAACAAAGGGAGAAACACGAGTATGGTACGCAAACCAAGCTAACGAAGGATCGGGGTGCCACAAACGTATTTCAAGATCTGGACTACAGAAAGTCCCTTGCTCTATGAAATATACAATATGTATAACTAGGAATCTTAAGCACTAAGAAATACCTCTTACAACAAAAGCATGTGCCTAACAGGTCTAATACAGGAACACCTTTCCAGATATACGTTTGAATTGGCTCTTGATTAGTCGTTACCATTTCTTTATAAGATAAAGATAAGAAAATTATGATTCGTGCTACCAGTCAATAGTTTCCACCAGTAATCAAAACAAACTTTGTTCTAATATTTTTTGAAACCTGTTCATTTGTCTTCTGCATTGAAAATTTGTCTTTAACCTTTTCTGAGCATTTATATTTTCTATAATATAGTCTCAAGTTCTGAACATTAAGCTAGATAATGATTTGGGTAAATTGTTTTTTTCAACATTTTATGAAGTCATATGTTGGAGGGCAGGAAATACATAAGGTAGTTATGTTTGACCCAAGGAGGTCTTACAAATGATTACGAGTAGCCATTTGAACTTGAACGATTGGAATTCCCTTTTTAGGGTCACACTCTGGATGAACGTATTTCAAGATCTGGACTACAGAAAGTCCCTTGCTTTATAAAATATACAATATGTATAACTAGGAATCTTAAGCACTAAGAAATACCTCTTACAACAAAAGAATGTGCCTAACAGGTCTAATAATGCAATACCTTTCCAGATATACGTTTAAATTGACCCTTGATTAGTCGTTAGCATTTCTTTATAAGATAAAGATAAGAAAATTATGATTTGTGCTACCAGTCAATATTTTCCACCAGTAATCAAAACAAACTTTGTTCTAATATTTTTTGAAACCTGTTCATTTGTCTTATGCATTGATACTTTGTCTTTAACCTTTCTGAGCATTTATATTTTCTATAATCTAGTCTCAAGTTCTGAACATTAAGCTAGATAATGATTTGGGTAAATTGTTTTTTTCAACATTTTATGAAGTCATATTTTGGAGGGCAGGAAATACATATGGTAGTTATGTTTGACCCAAGGAGGTCTTACAAATGATTGCGAGCAGCCATTTGAACTTGAAGGATTGGAATTCCCTTTTTAGGGTCACACTCTGGATGAACGTATTTCAAGATCTGGACTACAGAAAGTCCCTTGCTTTATAAAATATACAATATGTATAACTAGGAATCTTAAGCACTAAGAAATACCTCTTACAACAAAAGAATGTGCCTAACAGGTCTAATAATGCAATACCTTTCCAGATATACGTTTGAATTGACCCTTGATTAGTCGTTAGCATTTCTTTATAAGATAAAGATAAGAAAATTATGATTTGTGCTACCAGTCAATACTTTCCACCAGTAATCAAAACAATCTTTGTTCTAATCTTTTTTAAACATGTTCATTTGTCTTCTGCATTGAAACTTTGTCTTTAACCTTTCTGAGCATTTATATTTTCTATAATCTAGTCTCAAGTTCTGAACATTAAGCTCGATAATGATTTCGGTAAATTGATTTTTTCAACATTTTATGAAGTCATATGTTGGAGGGCAGGAAATACATAAGGTAATTACGTTTTACTCAGGGAGGTTTTACAAATAATTGCGAGCAGCCATTTGAACTCTAAGGATTGGAATTCCCGTTTTAGGGTCACACTCAGGATGAACGTATTTCAAGATCTGGACTACAGAAAGTCCCTTGCTCTATGAAATATACAATATGTATAACTAGGAATCTTAAGCACTAAGTGATATGAGCCTTCTAGGGGAAAGAACTCATAAAACGCAGCAACCAAAGAGAAGAAAATGAGCTGGGCAGCGAATGGAGATGGAACCTTGACCTCGGGTTCACGCACACGACAATCAACGGGTAATCAGCCCTCAACCTTCGTATGACGAAACTAGCAATCAAAGGATGGTGAAGAACGCCACAATCGTTGTGGGGAGACGATTGATAAGTTCGTGAGTACTCGGGTAACCCCCGATCGCTCAATAGCCTTGAAGACACAAGGTTGGGAAGAAAACTAACACTTTTTTCATTCATAAAATTCTGATTACAATAGATAAGGACAGCCCTATATATATCTATGGAAACTAGGCTGCCATTGGCTAAAAATAGATAAGATCTAGCTACAAAGGATAAGATCTAACAAACTATGACTAGGCGCCTAAATGGAGAATATTCTCCTTTTTTGCTTCCTTGCTAAGGACGAAATCTAGCTAACAACCAAGCTGAGTCATCAGCCTTCTAGAAGCCTTCTAGATCCTTCTTCTTTGCTGCCATAAGCCTTGTTTGGGGCACCCAAATTCAGCCCATTGTAGCTTCCTTCATCCACATAAATTAGAGTGTTCACCCATTTATCTTGACCCGCTTTGACTCCTCCTTTGCGTGCCATAATTTGGGCTTCTAAGTCAAATGTCTCTCGGGATAAATTGAGGACTTTATTTTGAATTTTCCTAGCCCGAGCCCTTGTTATTGGTCCATGCATTGTTGGCGGCTCCTTGATGATTTGGGCTTCATCATTGGGTTCCTTGGTGACTTGGGCCTCATCATCCCCTCTCTCTTGGAAGCGATTTGTCCTCAAATCGTCACCTACATCATAAGGACTTATATCAGCAACATTGAAAGTAGCACTTACTTTATACTCACCGGGAAGGTCCAAAGTGTACGCATTGTCGTTTATCCTTGCAAGGACTTGAAATGGGCCATCTCCCCTTGGCATCAATTTTGATTTCCTTTGTTCCGGAAACCTCTCTTTGCGCATGTGCAGCCATACCCAATCCCCCGGTTCAAAGGTTACATGTTTGCGACCCTTGTTGGCTTGCCGCACATATTGCTCGGTCCTTCGCTCAACATTGAGCCTTGCCCTCTCATGTAACTTCTTCACAAATTCAGCCTTCTTTTCGCCATCTACATTGAAAAACTCAGAAACAGGTAACGGAGACAAATCCAAAGGCGTTAGAGGATTAAAACCATAAACTAGCTCAAATGGAGAAAATTGAGTTGCTGAATGTAAACTACGATTATATGCAAATTCAATGTGTGGTAAACACTCCTCCCAAGCCTTGATGTTTTTGGATAGTATAGACCTCAAAAGTGTGGATAGAGTTATATTGACTACCTCCGTTTGTCCATCCGTTTGTGGGTGACACGTGGTGGAAAACAAAAGTTTTGTGCCCAATTTACCCCAAAAAGTCTTCCAAAAGTAACTCAAAAACTTAACATCCCTATCCGACACTATAGTTCTAGGCATTCCATGAAGCCTAACTATTTCGCGAAAGAACAAATTCGCGACATGGGAAGCATCGTCGGTCTTGTGACAAGGGATAAAATGCGCCATTTTTGAAAACCTATCGACAACAACAAAAATGGAGTCTCTACCAAACTTAGTCCTTGGCAATCCTAAGACAAAGTCCATAGATATGTCCGTCCAAGGGTGACTAGGGATAGGCAAAGGCATGTAAAGTCCATGTGGGTGGACCTTAGACTTAGCCTTCAAACAAGTTAGGCACTTAGCACAAATTCTCTCAACATCTCTCCTCATGTGTGGCCAAAAGAAGTGTTCTTGCAAGACCGATATGGTCTTGGCCACACCAAAGTGTCCCATCAAGCCCCCACCATGGGCTTCCCTCACAAGTAATTCTCTCATGGAACAAGCGGGTATGCAAAGTTTGTTTTCACGAAAAAGAAAATCATCTACCCGATAAAATTTCCCACATGCAATCTTTTCACAACCCACATAATCCTTACCAAAATCAGCATCATCATGGTATAATTGCTTAATGTGCTCAAATCATAAAATCCTTGCATCTAAATTGGAAAGCAATATATACCTCCGAGAAAGGGCATCGGCTACCACATTCTCCTTACCTTGTTTGTACCGGATGACGTAGGGAAATGTTTCAATGAATTCAACCCAATGGGCATGTCGACGGTTCAATTTTTGTTGACTCTTCAAGTGCTTCAAAGATTCATGGTCCGTGCGAATGACGAACTCCTTGGGCCACAAATAGTGCTGCCACGTTTCCAAAGCCCGAACCAATGCATAGAGTTCCTTGTCGTAGGTGGGGTAGTTCAATGTGGCTCCGCTCAATTTTTCACTAAAATAGGCTAATGGACGCCCTTCTTGCATGAGTACGGCTCCAATTCCGATTCCCGACGCATCACACTCTATCTCAAAGGTCTTTTCAAAGCACGGAAGGACCAATAAGGGTGCATTGGTCAATCGCTCCTTCAAAGTCAGAAATGCCTTCTCTTGAGCTTCCCCCCACTTGAATCCCACATGTTTCTTGATGACTTCGGTCAAAGGGACTGCAATGGAGCTGAAGTCTTTCACAAACCTCCTATAAAAGCTAGCGAGGCCGTGGAAACTTCGCACTTCTCTCACATTTGTAGGGCTCTTCCATTCTTGAATTGCTCGCACCTTCTCTTCATCCACCTGGATGCCCTGTGAACTTACAACAAAGCCAAGGAAAACAAGTCTATCCGTACCAAAAGTGCATTTATCAAGATTAGCATATAACTTTGCATCACGTAAGGCACCTAAAACAGATCTCAAGTGTACTACATGCTCATCCAAAGTCTTGCTAAAAATCAAAATGTCATCGAAATAAACAACTACAAATTTTCCAATGAATTCCCTCAAAACATGGTTCATTAAACGCATAAATGTACTCGGTGCATTAGTTAGCCCAAAAGGCATCACCAACCACTCATACAGTCCATGTTTTGTTTTAAATGCAGTTTTCCACTCATCTCCTTCCCTCATTCGGATTTGATGATATCCTTGCGTCAAATCAAGTTTTGTGAAAAATTTGGAACCATGCAATTCATCCAACATGTCATCTAATCTAGGAATGGGATAACGATATTTTACCGTTATATTGTTGATGGCTCGGCAGTCCATGCCCATTCGCCATGATCCATCCTTTTTGGGCACCAAAAGAACCGGCACCGCACAAGGGCTCATGCTCTCCCTAACTTGACCTTTTTCCAACAACCCTTCAATTTATCTTTGAAGTTCCTTGGTCTCTTCGGGATTGCATCTATAGGCTGGCCTATTTGGAATGGAAGCCCCGGGAACAAAGTCGATTTGGTGCTCAATTCCCCGAATTGGTGGTAGCCCACTTGGGATCTCCTTGGGAAACACATCTTCAAATTCCTGAATAAGAGAAGACAAAGAACTAGGCAAAGAAGCAAATTAAATCATTGTTAGTATTCACAAGTGCCTCTTGAAACATGAGAATGATCATGGGTCTTTCAAGTAGCATCGCTCTTTTTACCTCACTCACTTTGGCTATCAAACTCCTCTTTTCTCTCACACTCTTTTCTTTCGAGATATTTTCAATCAACTCACTCTCCTTTTGCCCCGGCTATCACTCTTTTTTTACCCTCATTTTTAGCCGGCCCCTCTATCAATTCACTCTCCTTTTGCCCGGCTATCACTCTTTTTTCACTCACATTTTTAGCCGGCCCCTCTCTCTTGTTTTCCCTCATACTCTCTTTTTTCTCGGCTTTATCTATATTCTTTTCCTTACTTGCCGAATTCTCTCTTTGCAAAGTCAATTGATCTTGAAACACGTGTTTTGGAGTCAACGGTGCAAGTGCAATGTGTTTGTTATCAAAGTCAAACGTGTACTTGTTAGTGTACCCATTATGAACTACACGCCGATCAAATTGCCACGGCCTCCCAAGAAGGATATGGGTGGCTTGCATTGGCACCACATCACACATAAGCTCATCCTCATACTTCCCTATCTTAAACTTCAAGAGGACTTGCTTGTTCACCTTTAACTCTCCTTGCTCATTCAACCATTGCAAGCGCTAGGGTTTAGGATGGGGTAACATGGTCAATCCCAATTTCTTCACCAAGTTCAAACTTACTACATTTGCACAACTTCCCCCACTATTATTACCCCGCAAATTTTGTCATTCACCCTACACCTAGTGTGAAACAGATTTTCCTTTTGACTTTCTTCCTCCTCTTTCAATTGAGCACTCAATACCCTTCTAGTCACTAAACAATCTCCCTCGGCACCTTCCTCATCCTCACTATATTCATCTTCCTCAACTCCCTCTTCCTCTTCTTCCTCCTCTAGAGGAACATACTCCCCACTATCCAACATCACCATAACCTTCTTGTTACCACACTCATTGGCATACTGCCCAAACCCATGACATTTAAAGCATTTTACCGACTTAGTTTTGGGTTGAGAAACTTCACCTTTGTTTGGAACGGGAGCGGTAGTCTTGGGTGCCTCAACTTTGGTCTTGATGAAACCCTTGTCAAACTTGTCATTTCTTTGATTTCCCGCACTAGCCTTCCATGGGGTTCTTGCAAGGGAATAACTCTTGTCCGCCTTCACTTGTCTCTCCACCTTAAGGGCCTTTTGCGACAACTCCGTCATGTTGCCATACTCTTGAAGATCAACCACCTTAAAGATTTCCCTATTCAACCCGGTAAGGAATCTCGCCATGGTTTGCTCCGAAGTCTCCCTCACATCAGCCCTAAGTAGAGCCATTTCAAGCTCTTTGTAGAACTCTTCTACACTCTTGGTGCCTTGCCTTAATGTTTGCAATTTGTGGTGAAGGTCCCGAATGTAATGGGGTGGAATAAACCTCAACCTCATGACTCTCTTCATCTCTTCCCACGTCTCAATTGGTGGATCCCTATACCTCTCTCTCTCCCTCCTAAGTTTGTCCCACCAAACCGAAGCATATTCGGTGAACTCGATGGCTGCCAACTTCACCTTCTTAATTTCAGAGTAGTTGTGAAAACCAAAAATTCTCTCGATTTTCATTTCCCATTCAAGGTACAATTTCGGATCCTCCTTTCCCATCAAGGCGGGAATCTTCATCTTAATCCCATTGAGATTATGGTCCTCTCGATTGCCATCCCTCCTATCATCTCTCCTATCATCTCTCCTATATTGATTCCTCCTACCAAATTCAGATTCGTAATCCTCCCAATCATCCCGACCCCCATAATGGTCCTCCTTAAACCTACCATCCATTTTTCCCTTTTGTTTTTGGGCACTCTCTAACCTACCAATTCTTTCAAAAATTTCTTCGTTATGGGCCCTCAACATCCCTTCTATTTTGGACATCAAGGCCTCCATGAACAGTTTGTTCCCCGTAACATCACCCCCATCACCAATACCACTTTCCTCCGACATTCCAAATCTGCACAAAAACAATATATATATATATATATATATATCCTCACAGCTCTCCCTCACGTGTTTCACTCGAGTAAGATCACTCCCCTCGTGTATACACTCAAATGGCTTTTTCCCTCTTTTGGTCTCACCCTCTCTTGCCTTTTTCCTCTCAACTTCTCAACCTTAAAGCAACAAGACTAAGAGCAAAAGGAAACAGCCACAAGTAACTCACAAACTAACAATCGGAAAGAAGCTTTTAGAAGAAAGAATTAGAAATAAACACTTGGCAGCAAACACTTGGAATATTCGAAATAAACATTTGGGTTTAGAGATGGAAAACGAAACTGTAAAACAGCCACAAACACTTGGGCTTGAAGATAAGATGCAAACAGCCGTTTAGAGATACATATTTTTCCTTTTCTTTTCGAAGTTATACTAACAACAATCGGATTTTTGAAGATAGCAAATGGGAATGTAAAACAGCATCAAACAGTTCTTTTTTTTTTTCTTTTGAGGATATAACACGGCAATGTAAACAAATAATAGGAAAGGAAACGGAAATGTAAAACAGCCTCACTCGGCTTTGAAGATAGCAAACAAAATGCAAAACAGCCTTAGAGTATAAGATGCTAGGCCGAAACAAGCAAGAATGAAGGATAGCACAAAGATAAGATTAGAGATATGATTTTCTTTTCTTTTTTGAAGATAGAACAAGGAAAAGTAAAGCAGCAACACTCGGTTTTCTAAGGATATAATACGGAAATGTAAACAGCCATACTTGGGGTTGGAAGATAGAAGACAAGAAAAGCAAGACAGCCGAGAGTTTAAGACTCTAGGCCGAAGCAAACAAAAGAAAGAAAACAGGCCGCAGCAAGCAAATGAAAGAAGGAACAAAGGACGATTAAATAAAGAGGATAGTCGTGGAAGCCGAACCTTCGCTCTGATACCAAATGATATGAGCCTTCTAGGGGAAAGAACTCATAAAACGCAGCAACCAAAGAGAAGAAAACGAGCTGGGCAGCGAATGGAGATGGAACCTTGACCTCGTGTTCACGCACACGACAATCAACGGGTAATCAGCCCTCAACCTTCGTATGACGAAACCAGCAATCAAAGGATGGTGAAGAACGCCACAATCGTTGTGGGGAGACGATTGATAAGTTCGTGAGTACTCGGGTAACTCCCGATCGCTCAATAGCCTTGAAGACACAAGGTTGGGAAGAAAACTAACACTTTTTTCATTCATAAAATTCTGATTACAATAGATAAGGACAGACCTATATATATCTATGGAAACTAGGCTTCCATTGGCTAAAAATAGATAAGATCTAGCTACAAAGGATAAGATCTAACAAACTATGACTAGGCGCCTAAATGGAGAATATTCTCCTTTTTTGCTTCCTTGCTAAGGACGAAATCTAGCTAACAAGCAAGCTGAGTCATCAGCCTTCTAGAAGCCTTCTAGATCCTTCTTCTTTGCTGCCATAAGCCTTGTTTGGGGCGCCCAAATTCATCCCATTGTAGCTTCCTTCATCCGCATAAATTAGAGTGTTCACCCATTTATCTTGACCCGCTTTGACTCCTCCTTTGCGTGCCATAATTTGGGCTTCTAAGTCAAATGTCTCTCGGGATAAATTGAGGAATTCATTTTGAATTTTCCTAGCCCGAGCCCTTGTTATTGGTCCATGCATTATTGGCGACTCCTTGATGATTTGGGCTTCATCATTGGGTTCCTTGGTGACTTGGGCCTCATCACTAAGAAATACCTTTTACAACAAAAGTATGTGCCTAACAGGTCTAATAATGCAACATCTTTCCAGATATACGTTTAAATTGGCCCTTGATTAGTCGTTACCATTTCTTTATGAGATAAAGATAAGAAAATTATGATTCGTGCTACAAACCTATAGTTTCGCCCAGTAATCAAAACAAACTTTATTCTAATCTTTTTTGAATGCTGCTCATTTGTCTTCTGCATTGAAACATTTTTTTACACCTTTCTTAGCATTTTTATTTTCTATAATCTAGTCTCAAGTTCTGAACATTAAGCTCGATAATGATTTGGGTAAATTGTTTTTTTTTTCAACATTTTATGAAGTCATATGTTAGAGGAAGGAAATACATAAGATAATTACGTTGGACCCAGTGAGGTTTTACAAATGATTGCGAGTAGCCATTTGAACTTGAAGGATTGGAATTCCCTTTTTAGGGTGACACTCTGGATGAACGTATTTCAAGATTTGGACTACAGAAAGTCCCTTGCTCTATGAAATATACAATATGTATAACTAAGAATCTTAAGCACTAAGAAATACCTTTTACAACAAAAGTATGTGCCTAACAGGTCTAATAATGCAACATCTTTCCAGATATAAGTTTAAATTGGCCCTTGATTAGCCGTTAGCATTTCTTTATAAGATAAAGATAAGAAAATTATGATTCGTTCTACCAGTAAATAGTTTCCACCAGTAATCAAAACAAACTTTGTTTTAATCTTTTTTGAAACCTGTTCATTTGTCTTCTGCATTGAAACTTTGTCTTTACCCTTTCTGAACATTTTTATTTTCTATAATCTAGTCTCAAGTTCTGAACATTAAGCTCGATAATTGTGGCGACCCGACCCGGATCCCAATACGAGACCCTGAGGTCGTGCCGTCAAAAACACACAAGATAACAAATAACGGGTAAGGCCATAACGGCGATACGCCAATCACTTTAACACATGCGGAAGCGTAACATAATTAAACGGTGGCGCCCGAGCTAACAAGCTCAAACTAACACAACCAAAGAGATAATGAATCTCTCGGTCCAAAAATTAAAATCACGTGACGCAACATTGGGCACGTAAAACAAAACTACATGTCATGCAATATCATTAAATAACAATTTATATACCAAGTCATCGGCGACGTTACAGCCGGAACCCAACATTAAACTAAGTCTACAACTCTAGTCTAGCATGCTTAACGCCTAAAAACATGTTGGAGTAAACATAACCAACGATATAAATAACTTGATATAGATAGAAACAATATTATTAAATTAACATGGCACGACTAACATCCGTCGGCTCGCAAAAGACTAAACAACATAAACAAGTACCAATTAAATAATCACAAGGCTTACCACCCATAGTGAAGTTTATATAACTTCACTTCCCAATCGACCTTTCCAAATCAAATACTACCAACTAATAAACTAGTATCAACCTTCTCAATGAACCACACATACTATCGTAGACTCGGCGGGTTCCTTCGAATCACTAGCTCGGCTCGAATCTAAGGAAAACAAGGTAAACATAGTAAGTCATAAAGACTTAGTAAGCTACTAAAGATGCAATGTCATGGCATGTCATTATGCTTAAATAAAACATATACATCTCATATCATGCTCATGATATAACATTTCATGGAATAACCCACAACACAAACCGAAACCTAACCATCGTCTCATAGAACATCATTTGCATAATTCATCATAAGTAATTCATCTCAATAGAATATGATTCTTAATTCCAATATGTTTAACATGTCATCTTCATATTGCAATATTCATCAAAACATCATCCACATAACTCAATTATACCATGAGTCTCACACTTCATCATTTAACATAATTCATATAAGAACTTATATATGAAAGACAATGGTTTCCATTCTAATCAAGATTAGCATGTTATATATCTCTAGTATAACACTATATCAAAAGTCATCATTTCATTAACATGTTATATTTCTTATCATAACATTTCATCAAGTAATCATCATCTCATGTAAATCATATTATTAACACGTAGCACAACAATTCATATAAGTGCTTTCGTAAATAAACATGTGTAACAAGAAGCGTAAATCGAGCTATTACAACCAAGATCGGGTCAATGCCCAACCAAACTTACCATGGGATTCATCCTCAAACCAAAATCGGGTTCAACACAGCGATCATACCTTGGGTTTCGGCCTCAAATGATCACAACTCACGGTTTCCTTAATGAGTACTCGTTACATTCATCCAATCCCGGATGAGAAATGGGAGCTTCGAAATTAGGCTAGATAGCTCTATCTCGAGACCACATCCCACTATTGGCCAAATAGTGAAGAGAAGGGAATCAATGCAACGATTCATAGAATGTTCCCAGGCTATGAATCGTCCCATTCTTGCGACACTACGACAAACGGATTTGGACTCAAATTGCACATGTAATATATACTCATATGCTCAAACAAAGGAAAAGTACAACACACCGTACTAATCTAATGAAGTAGATATTTACTTTTTAAATCACATAGTTATGCTTTTCTATGCTAACTATCACACAAACACATTAGAGCATTATCAAGTCTCTAATACCCAAGTGTTCTTCATACACTTTATGGCAGCTCGGAGGTTTAACCTCCATCAAAACTACCCCAAATTCCGTAGGATCTCAATATGTGATTCACTATAATCATATTAGTCCACTAATCGACTCCGTTGAGTCATTTCTACTATTTTCAAATTTGAAGGCATATAAGCTACTTGCATTATAGCCCTCCTATTATTCATTAGCTATTATTCATGGCTAAGTTCTTAAGGTTAGCAACATTGTGCAACCCAATATTTCATACCTTCCCAACAACAATCCCCAAATCATCATTCATAAGTCAACACTTAATATTTAAAGTCAACCATCACATTTCAAGCATGTATCTCATGTTAACATTTAGTCAAGCATGCTTTCATTCAAAATAACCATTTATCCAAACAAGATGTAAATTCATCTAGCATACTCATAATCAAGATATAAATCCATCTAGCATGCTCCTAACCATCAATTCATGAATTATTGTTGACAAACATGCTCTTATATGCATAATAGTCAACTCAACCCAATAAAGTCAAACATAACATTTTATTCATGAAATCCATAATGACTATTCATTATACATGTTCATAATCCAAAATTCATGAATTAGATAGCATCATACTCTCATATACATGATAGTCAACTCTTATTCTTAAAAGTCAAACGAAACATTCAAACATGTAATTCATTGTAAAAGTTCTTCTTCATGCTTACAATCAAAAATTCATCAATTAGATGGCAACATACTCTCATATGCATAATAGTCAACTCTTATTCTTAAAAGTCAAACGAAACATTCAAACATGTAATTCATTGTAAAGTTCTTCTTCATGCTTACAATAAAAAGTTTAAATCAATTAATTCAACATACTCTCTCATATGCATAATAGTCAACTCTTATTCTTAAAGTCAAACGAAAGGAAACATTCAAACATTGTAATTCATTT